>CM008284.1:40521055-40603078 GCA_002319775.1 Fagopyrum tataricum | reverse complement strand
GTCGTTAAATATTTTATAAGATATTTGATTTGTTAAACTATTTTCATATTGGGTCGTTAATATATTCTATAGAGAAAATTTGGTCGTTAAAATATTTTAATATAATTAATATAGTCATCGTTAAAATTTTGTGGGGCGTTAAATCTTGGACGTTAAATATTTTGTGGGTCGTTAAAATTTTATAAAGAAAATTTGGTCATTAAAATGTTTTTTTTTCATAATTTAACTACCAAAACAAATTTTAACGACCAATCCTATCAAATTTAACGATCAAATTTCTTATAAAATATATTAACGATCAAATTTCTGGATAAATTTCTCTATAAAATATATTAACGACCAAATATATTAACGATCAATTGCTTCAACGTTTTTTTTGGGATAGCCCAAAAATAAGAAATATGTTTTCCTAATTTGTATTTTATTTAATGAATGAATAATGAAAAGTGAACAATCATGTGATTCTCACCTTGGGAGGCTTAATTTGCACCTTCTATCATGAACGTACAAATTTTAATCCAACGGATCTTAAGAGTTCCTATTCCCTACTCTAAGGGTTGTTGCTACCGGATACTGACCCTATATATATACTACAAGTTATATAGGAAAAAAAAAGTGATCATGTTATTGAAGCATTTAACAGGTCAACCTATTATACACAAGTCTTTTTCCGTCAAAGATTCTAACAATGAAAAACATATTTCTATGAAACACTATCTTATAAACATTAATAATTGCACAATAAATGTAAAATGGTTGATATTATAACGTAAAAATATGTGTATTTTTTTAAATCATGTCATACCAAAAAAAATCATAGATATTATACCAAAAAATAAATGTTTCTAATACCAACATTGGTATTAGAAACATTTTCACTAACTTTGTGCGCATTTGAAAGGAGACTTAAGCTCTTCATCCGTTGAACCCATTTACATGTAAAATATAATGGGTTTTCATGAACCCTTCAACAACTATTGGTCATCATAAAGGGGATATTGATCCAATATTTTTCCAAGAGAGTGTTAAAATGGTGTTCATCATCCAATACATTCAAATCGGAATTACTAATACAACGGGTAAATTTTGACATATTAGGAAAGTTTATCACGTCGTAATAATAACTATCATTTGAAGATAGATATATTCGAGTTATTATTATAACCGGTAGTCTCATGTTTGACTTCTAACTCCAATTTGAATGTATTGGAAGATGAAACCGTTTTGAATATTTTTGGAAAAAATTTTGGATCAATATCATCCGTTTTGATGTCCGTGTAATGTTGAATGGTATACCTTCAGAATTTCCGGGTTCCTTATATCCTGATTGAAGTATATATAAATATATTATAAATTATATACAAAAAATATCAGTGATCATCATTATTGAATCATTTAATAGATTTTACCAACCGACTAAATTTACTACAATACTATAAATCACATAATATCCAAGTTTATCAACCGATATATTATTTTGTGTGATTAAATATTCTTTATCAAAATCGTTCTATGTTAACTATCACATCCAAAGATTTACTAGTTTGTTTTCTTAATTTCTTAGAATATAAATTTTTACAAATAATGGTTAATTAATCTAGTTCTAATATTTTAGTAATATATAATATTATGTTGTTGTATCGTAACAAATCTTCATAACTATAGATTACACCTAATTAAATTTGTATAAAAACCAATATGGTTCATAACAATAGAATTCTCCGAGGCATTGATAGATTAGTATTCTCCCAACAAAGCTCTTTTCAAATCTTTCCGATAAAACAATATCGTTTTGGTTCTTCACTTTGTTTTATCTAAACCAATTTAAAACGCCACTCTGGATTAACAAAGGTAATTAAGAGGTAGGATTAAACCCTTTGATTTGAAAGGTTATTAAAGATCTCAATTCACAATTATTTATGCAATCAACAAAATTAAAGCATGACAGGGTTCATCTCAATCCTTAGATCAAGGAACGAAACTAGTCACACATGCTACGATATAAAGCAAAGAAAGCAATATATTGAAACAAGAAAGAGTATAACTCACAAAATTTGGTTCTAGGAAGAACCTTATAGAGCAACTCTAACAATGACAACCTAATAGAATAAGGGAGAAAAGAGGAATGCTTCGAGATAGAACTCGAAGATGAGAGATCGATAGTGAATGATATATCTAACCCTAACCCAACATGTGCTTATATAGGGGAGGTAAGACATCTAGGGTTTACAAAGATCTACATAAACTTCCTAAATTACAAACGGTTGATAAACTTGGATATTACTAAAAAAAACTTAATTAGGTTGATAAACTTGGATATTATGTGTTTTATAAATATATAGTTGATTTAGTCGGTTGGTAAAATCTATTAAAATATTCCATAATGATGCTCACTTATTTTATTTTGTATATAACTTATAATATATATATACTTTTTAAGAAGATAGAAGGAATTTGGAAATTCTAAAGGTATACCATTAACATTATACGGTCATCAAAACGGATGATATTGATCCAAATATTTTTCCAAAAATATTTAAAACGGTTTCATCTTCCAATACGTTCAAATTGGAGTTAAAAGCCGAACATGAAACAATCGTTTATGTAACGCCCCAAAAACGGGCTAGACGTAACAATGCCAGGAACCCAAGATGAAGACTTCCTTCAAGCTAATATAAACAATAGAAGGTTAAATAAATATGAAGGACACCACAAATCATAACATGCTTACAAGGAAAGATCAAAAGAAACCAAAAGGCGTCTCATGACGTCAACCACTAACGGGTCCAAACCCACAAAGAAAATATGTAATAACCAATAACAATCCGGACTCAAAAATAATTCGACCCAAAATATGGAAAACAAGTCTAGGAAAGAGTCCTAGCAAAATATGACCTTCTCACAAACAGACAAAATTCTCACTAGGGTTCCTGACCTCCATGCTCCTGAACTATTCCTGTAATTGATTATATTAAAAACATAACCAGCCCACCGTGGTGGGTTTAGTCTTCCACATTGATGTGAGTCTTCACGGAAAAGAAACCGTCGCCATCAACATCTTGACACCAATCGCCTTGCCACAAACCACCCAATGAAAACAACTAATATTGGCCAAGAAGCGTTGTCTCATCAATCGTTGGAAGCCTCACATATAGAGACTGAAAGTCCTTATGCCTTGGTGGTCGAGCCAGAAACTAATATGATAAACATTGAAACTAAGATGACAACACTCAATCTTAGCATGTCCAAGTCACGCCCATTTCCACTCTCTCCGGCTAAGCTATCATGTTTACACACTCTCAATAAAACGCCTATAACTGAGATACTATTTGGAGTTAGAAGACCCATGAGTAACACTTTTAAAGGTAATATCAAGTGCTACAACTTTGAATTTTTTATACGCCCCATCCTATGGATCCAACGATGCAAGACAAAAAAAAAAGGAAAACAAATCTAGGCACATGTTTTATTGGATTTTTGATAATGAAAAAGGAAATACAATATATGTATTGCTAGAGCTTCAAGCATCTCACCATCCACTCTACAATACTCGCATCAACTCTCAGAAGCATCTCACCTATGAGAACTATTGCCTTCTCCCTCGCATCTCACAAAGGCAACCTCCCGGCATCTCATCAAGGAGGAGGTTTCGGCATCTCACCAAAAACCAAAGGAACCAAACACTTTTTCCACAAATTATCAATTCTCACTTATTTTTTTTCTTTGAAACAAACAAGCCTTTAAATAGGGAAAATAAATATCCACATAGGCCTTAAATATCTACATAATGAGACATTGGTTTTGGACTCTTCACATTTTGGCCCTAAATCCGACCACTAGAAGAACTGCATTTACGACCCATCTCTTGGACAAATCTACTCTTATAGTCTTCATCAACATTGTATCCCTTTAAATCAACTTTCCATCAAGTATTTATGAACCTTAAATTGGATAAACGTAACATTCTTTATGTCCAAAATACTGAAGGGTCCACTGAAGAGGATTCGTGGTAATATGTGTTGCACAAATTCTTTTTTTAGCATGTTTAAGTTTTCATTCGACAATGCAGCAACGACGATATTTGTATGTGTAACACCCCAAATCCGCGGGATTTGGGATGCTACGGGCGAGACCACACAAAGGGTCCTGACCCTTAGCCTGACAACAATTTCACCGGACCTTTCCAACAAGGCACAAATTAAGGCAAAACTCAAAATCGTTTATAATGTATGCGAGAAACTAAAATGTAAAGATACAAGGTGAAAACTCAGCCCAGTCCTCAAAACGACATAACTCCGATAAGAAAACCAAAACCGTACAACATAATCCACATCACAATACAAAGACATATATCCCGCAAAAACGTCCCCGTCCTATAATGTACGGATGACCCCGGCTGTCCACTCCTCCACCTCACTCGGGCGGCGTCCCTAACCTGCAAGCATCTACACAGAACGGTTTAAAACCGTTAGCTCATATTCGAAGCATTAGAAAAGAGGTGAAGGCACATACACATATACATCACATAACACATACATACTCCAAAACACACAAGTCCAGTTTATTATCTTTTTATTATTAAGTCGTATCCCGTTCTAATTCAACTTAGGTTTGTGACCCGTGGTCTCGCCTCGGTCCCTACTTACCGGCAAGGAATGGTGTTGAAGCATCCGACCGTCTACCCACCCGAGCTAGTCGCCGAGAACCTCCTAGACTCTCGCAAGAGCTAGGAAGATGATGTCACCGCCCATTATCATACACTTGGGCCAAAATATAAAGTCGGTGGTCCTATTTACCGGTTTAGTTATTTATAACATAAACAATAACACAAACACACACCACCAACACACATCGATGTTAATACGTAAAATACGAGCTAAGTAAGTCCGGAGACTTACCTCGTCACCACACTCAACTCACAACACTCTCGCTTCCTTAGAGACGAAGCCCACAACCTGCTCACAAGAAGATATACATATCAACACATTCTCACGCTCAAGAAGTCTTAGACTTCACTCTAGTGATCTAAGCAAGATCACCTAACCCTCAAGCTAGGAATGCATCCTAGGGTCCAAGGTACTCACCACACTCTCAGCACATGAAAGCAATTCACAACAGCTTATAACCTCACATGATCTTAAACCTCAGCCAAGAAGGAACAAGCTAGCCTAAAAGGTCCATCATGCTCAACATACTCATAACCATCAATCTACATCGAGCCTTAAGGGCTCCTAGGTTCACAACCACTAAGGTGCATCTCAAGCTACTCTAGATCCATGCTAGGCATGCTACTAACATGATACAACTACAAAACTAAGGAAGGGAACGAAGGGAAGGGAGGAGAGGAACCTACGTCGAAGAAAACGCAGCCGCGGAGTCAAGCTGGCGCCCACGCGGAGCAGTCACCGCCCCTGCGGATCGCTGGCGCCGCCCCTGCGGCCCCTCTGGCGGTAGCAGGAAGCCGCCCCTGCGGCGATCTGGCGCCCTGAGCCGCCCCTGCGGTGGTTGGGCCGCCCTGCGGTGTGGCCGCCCCGCTGTGGTGAGCCGCCCCCGCGGTTTTCGCTTGCAGAAACTCGTCTTCTTCGTCTTCGACTATGGATCCTTGGCTCCAATGTCCTCCTCTCCTTGTTGGGTCTTCTCCAAACACCAACCACTGATCTTAGACTCCTCTCCACGGACCTAATCGAGCTAAGAACACACACATGCAAGGATTTGAGGTAAAAGCTTCTCAAGAGCTTCATCCATGGCCATGGATGAAGGAGGGAAGAAGAAAGGGAAAACAACAAAGAAGGAGAAGGAAGGAAGAGGAAGAAGCTTACCACACTTGATACTGGATTCCCTCCTACTGCAGTCCACACATGCCAAGAGCTCCAAGATGGCAAGAAGAGCAAAGAGAGAGAAGAGAGGAAGAGAGGGAAAAGATGTAACGTGAAACAGAAGAGAGGAGAGAGAGAGAGGGACAAGAGCTGCAAAGGGAGAGGGGATCAAGGGGTCAGACTTGACCTCTTGTCACCTCAGCTCGGAACGAGGGGTCAGAAATGACCTCTTGTCACCTCAGCTCGGAACGAAGGGTCGGAAAGCGGAAAAGGGAATAAACGCATGAGTCGGCTCGGGATTTAGGAATAAATCCGGCACTCGGCACCTCGTGCCTGCGGGAAGATCTACAAAACGCTCTAAGTCCGGAATAAAAATTCCGGATCGTTACAACTAACCCCCTAAAAACAAGTTTTCGTCCCGAAACTGCTAAACGCAAGCACTCTCGAACAAACACGTCTCGTAACCACGTGGAACTCATAAAAACGTCAACTATCGGCTCTAATCCAAGTCTACGTATAGAATCACTCAAGACCTCGCAAGGTGCACATATACTCATACGAACTCACATAACACGTCATGACATAAACACATAGACAAACAAGGGAAGATCTCGGGACTAACCCGACGGTCCTATCGATGTCGCTAAATCTGCGTAAAACTCGGGATAGTTCCTCCGGATACTATCCTCCGTCTCCCATGTAGCCTCATCGGCTCCTCGCCTCGACCACTGCACTCTCAGCATCGGTATCTCCTTCGATCGAAGCGCCTCGTACTCCGCTCTAAAACCGCTATCGGATGCTCTGCAAAAGTATGGTCCGGCTCGACCACTAGGTCCTCGTGGCTAATGATGTGCCTCGGGTCGTGTATGTACTCTCTCAGCTGAGAGACATGAAATACCGGATGTATACCCTCCAACCGTCGGTGGCAATGCTAACCGGTATGCCACCTCACCGACTCTCTCCAAGATCTCGAATGGACCGACATATCGGGGCTTAACTTCTCCCTTAATGCCGGAATCGCCTGACGCCCCCGCGTCCAGTGATACCCTCAACCACACCTGAGCTCCTACCCTGAACTCGATGAGGTCTACCCTCCTTATCCGCATATCGACCTCTAACGGCTCTGTGCGGCCAACATCCTCTCTCGGATCAAAGTCAACTCTAGCCACGTCGTCCTGTACCTGATCTGGAGCTACAACGCTAGAACTCCCCGGCTCGTCCCAACATAAGGGAGTACGGCATCTCCGTCCATACAATGCCTCATACGGTGCCATCCCAATCGACGCGTGCCAGAACCTCGAGGTAAAACGCCCGTCCCTGTCCGAGATGATGGTCCTCGGTACCCCATGTAATCTCACAATCTGACGGGTAAACTCCTCGGCTAAACGAATCACCGGCTCACGTTTCCCGTATAGGGATGAAACGCGCGGTCTTCGTCAACCGATCTACTACTACCCATATCGCGACGAAGCTTCCTACTCGGTCTCAGACCGTAACGAAATCCATGGATATGTCCTCCCACTTTCCACTGCGGCACGGGCAGTGGTGAGGCTCTCCTCCGTGTCTCTAGTGCTCGATCTTGACCTGACATGGCAGGTTGCGCATCGGGCCACATATCTAGCTACATCGGGCTTGAGCCCGCCCCACCAATAAAATCTCCTAATATCCTGGTACATCTTACTCGTGCTTGGGTGCACCGAGTAAGGTGTGGAATGTGCCTCATGCAAAATCCGCTCTCTCAACTCCTGGTCTGATGGTACACAAATACGTCCCTGGCGTCTCAATAGCCCGTCTGCTCTTGTGATAAACTGTGGTGCCTCTCCTCGGGACATCCTATCCCGGATCCTCATCAAAATGGGACATCCCTCCTGCTTCTGCAGGATCTCTCCGGACATATCAGGTAATACCTCTAACTCGGACAAACAACAATCCGTATCCGGAAACCGGATATCCAACTCCAACTCTATCAAATCCCTCTGCAACTGTGGCTGAACCGTAAGCCGATCTATAGCCTCCTCTTGAGGTGTCCTCCTACTCAAAGCATCGGCGACTACGTTCGCCTTCCCCGGATGGTACAAAATCTCTAAGTCAAAGTCCTTAATCAGCTCCAACCATCTCCTCTGGCGGTTATTCAACTCCCGCTGAGTGAATATATACTTCAGACTCTTATGGTCTGTGAAGATCTGACACGTAGCCCCGTACAAGTAGTGTCGCCAGATCTTCAGGGCATGAATCACTGCCGCTAGCTCAAGATCATGGGTAGGGTAATTCTCCTCGTACGGCTTCAGCTGCCGAGAAGCGTATGCAATAACTCTACCTCTCTGCATCAAAACGCACCCCAAGCCTAGCTTGGAGGCGTCACTATATACTACAAAATCCTCTACGCCCTCAGGCTGGGCTAACACAGGAGCGGAGGTCAACCTCCTCTTCAGCTCCTCGAAGCTGTGCTGACAAGGCTCGGACCAGACGAACCTGGTGGACTTCCTCAGCAAGGAAGTGAGCTGTCGTGCAATCACTGAGAAACCCTCAACAAAACGGCGGTAGTATCCCGCTAAGCCCAAGAAACTGCGCACCTCCTTGACCGTCCGAGGAGGCGGTCATGAGGAAACAGACTCTATCTTTGCCGGGTCAACCATGACACCCTCTACTCTCGGCGGCCATGCCAGCCGGTAAAACACTTTCCCAACTTGCTCTAAGATCTCAAAAAGGTCCGATGTATCGGAAACTCAACTTCCTTCTCGGGTATTTCTCACTACAACATTTCCATTATGTTTCTTCTTTGCTTGTCTCTAACAAAGAAGATCGAACTTCCAATTTACACCGTTGGCTTTGGTTCTTGTCAAACCACACTTTGATGCTACGCTTCCTCAATTTTTGTTGCAAGTTCTAAGTAATGAAGGAAATACGTTGCTTCACACTGCTTCTACTAACGAGACATGTATGTTATAACTTTTACGTCGTCTCTCAATACTCAATCAAGACCATGTCTTGAAGAAGCACTTGTACACTTCAACCCGATTATACCTCGAGGCAATTTCCAAAACAGTTGCACCAATGAATCTCCTCTTAACTCTCAACAACTCCATTATCCATTTTCGTCCCACTCAATACTTCATCGTCATCCGGAGTAGGTTAGCCATAGATGGTGTTACTTGGAGAATCTCTCCACAAATCCGGTAATGATCAACACATCCAAGAAAACTTGTAACTTCTTTCACATCCTTCGGGGGTTGTCATCCCGCGACAATTGGTCGTATAACTTCTCTCTTCTTTGAGAGTAGACCGAAATGTCTTATTCGGGGCATTAGTAAGCCCATATGGAATCATTACAACTCGTAGTGACCATGGTTTGTCTGGAATGTCGTGTTTGCAATATCCCAATCTCGACTTCTCAATTGGTGACAATCAAACCTTAACTCAATTTTAGAAGAGACCACCGACCCTTGCAACCGGTCGAGTCGATCATCTATACGTGGTAAGGGGGTACTTGTTCTTCATTGTAATCTTGTTCGGCTCATTGTGATCGATGTACAAATGGAGGTAACCGTCTCTCTTTTCGCAAACTGGTGTTCTCCATAACAACTTCAAATCAAGAGTTTAAGATATATTCTAAGTTCTTGTTACCGTTCCTTTATGATCCCACAGCCTGGTTACTCTCCCCCACACTCATCCATAGACCACCCGCACATGCGCGTTCTCGGTTGTCACCAATTAGTTGATAAATGACCTTCTCCTATGTCAATGACTTACCATTCTTCTATGCTTCCATGTTACCATTCTCGTGAAGGCTACCCTCTCGGGGTACTCTACCTTAAACTCAGTTACCTCATTCTTCTTTCCACGCTTCCTTTTCCTTCTGCGAGATAAATATACCCTTCTCGGCGTTGTTGTGTCACATGACTCATCTTCATAGGCTTAACCGCGCTTCCTGATATCTTGTAAGTGCGTCTTCTCAAAATCTCTAACGTTAGTTAGCATCCACGTGTTGCTCTCATCTTCTTAGGATCATCATTTATACACACTTCCTCCTTTTTGGCGTTTCTTCGCCTTATCGTCATAACGGAAACCGGTCAACTCCGCGTGAATCCCCATCTTGCCATTCTTCTCATAACTATCGTAATGTTGACTCTTCACTTAATGGTATCTCGTAAGCTTAACTTACGGTATCTTACATCTTTCACACTTGGTTCAATCACGTTCTCATCTTGACTCCAAAGCTTAGGAGTGTCTAAGGAAAGCTTCACTTCTCGTGATGGAACACCGCCTTTAACCTTGTTAGAATGCATCCATCTCCTCCTCGATTCGCATCTTTAGTTGCCCACGCGTCTTCTCGAAGAACTTAAGTTTGTTACTCCATTGTTCTCGTCTTACGTAGTCCTCAAACATGGTAGCTCCAATGGACGCTCCCCTGGTCCTGGAAGATGGAGAACTCTGCGCCCGGACCTCCCAACGGTCCTATCCCCAGCCTCGGGAACGATGCTCTCGGCGACGTCCTCTACGGGAACCTTAACTACTGATGGATCCATAACTGGCGGGTCCACAATGGGGATAAGTCCCCGACCTCTCGCGTCTGGAGGTCTACCTACTCGTCCCCGTCTCGGGACGGTAGGAGAAAGAGGGGGTCTACCCCTGGCGGGTCCTACGTAAGCGGTAGCTCTCGTACGTGCCATCTAATAGCGTATGGCGTTTACTTATGTATAAATACATAGGTAATACTTACGATCTCGGTATGATAAAACTTCTAAAGGCATAAAGGTAAGCATGATCACAATATACATCCAAGGCATACAAGCCCAAAACATCCTAAGGTCACATACATAGCTAGGTACATACAAATCCAAAAACATCCTAAGGCCATATATATAAATAACTACGTAATAATATATATACATACATCAACTCTAGAGATCTAAGTCGTCGAGGTTTGCGGATGGAGTGGTGGTTCCGTACATTCTAACCCAAACCCGACTCATGCACATGATTTTGAAAACGAAAAGTCAAAACCCGTGTGGGTTCTGTTTATTCCTCATTCGGCCTTTAAAAAGATTGCGAGTGCCATTGTTGTCAACCTAGGGCTCTGATATCACTTTTGTAACACCCCAAATCCGCGGGACTCGGGATGCTACGGGCGAGACCTCACAATGGGTCCCGACCCTTAGCCTGACAACAGTTTCACCGGACCTTTCCAACATGTCACAAATAAAGGCAAAAACTCAAACCGTTTATAATGTATGCGAGAAACTGAAATGTAAAGATACAAGGTGGAAACTCAGCCAAGTCCTCAAAACGACACAACTCCGATAAGAAACCATAAACCGCACAACATAAACCACAATCCACAATACAAAGACATAACCCCAAAAACGTCCCCGTCCTATAATGTACGGAGACTCCGGCAGTCCACTCCTCCACCTCACTCGGCGGCGTCCCTAACCTGCAAGTCATCTACACAAACGGTTTAAAACCGTTAGCTCATTTTCGAAGCATTAGAAAAGAGGTGAAGGCACATACACACATATATCACATAACACATACATACTCCAAAACACACAAGTCCGGTTTATTATCTTTTTATTATTAAGTCGTATCCCATTCTAATTCAACTTAGGTTTGTGACACGAGAACCACCGTGGTCTCGCCTCGGTCCCTACTTACCGGCAAGGAATGGTACTGATGCATCCAACCGTCTACCCGCCCGGGCTAGTCGCCGAGAACCTCCCAGACTCTCGCAAGAGTTAGGCAGATGATGACACCGCCCGTTATCATACACTTGGACCAAAATATATAAAGTCGGTGGTCCTATTTACCGGTTTAGTTGTTTATAACATAAACAATAACACACACACACCACCAACACGCATCGATGCTAATACGTAAAATACGAGCTAAGTAAGTCCGGAGACTTACCTCGTCACCACACTCAAATCACAACACTCTCGCTTGCTTAAGGAGGAAGCCCACAACCTGCTCACAAGAGATATGCATATCAATACATGCTCACGCTCAAGAAGTCTTAGACTTCACTCTAGTGATCTAAGAAAGATCACCTAACCCTCAAGCTAGGAATGCATCCTAGGGTCCAAGGTACTCACCACATTCTCAACACATGAAAGCAATTCACAACAGCTTATAACTTCACATGATCTTAAACCTCAGCCAAGAAGGAACAAGCTAGCCTAGAAGGTCCATCATGCTCAACATACTCATAACCATCACTACATCGAGCCTTAAGAGCTCCTAGGTTCACAACCACTACGTGGCATCTCAAGCTACTCTAGATCCATCCTAGGCATGCTACTAACATGATACAACTACAAAACTAAGGAAGGAACGAAGGGGAAGGGAGGAGAGGAACCTACTGTCGAAGAAACGCAGCCGCAGAGTCAAGCTGGCGCCCCAGCAGAGCAGACGCCGCCCCTGCGGATCGCTGGCGCCGCCCCTGCGGCCCTCTGGCGGAGCAGGAACCGCCCCTGCGGTGGCAGGAGCCGCCCCTGCTACCGCGGTCTGGTGGAGCCGCCCCTCGGCTCTGAGTAAAAACTTCAATCATGCTTCTCCCCCTCGAAGGAGGGAAGAAGAAAGAGATGATCAGCAAAGAAGAGAGGGGAGGGAGAGGGAGAAGCTTACCAAACCATATATGAATCCTCTCCACTGTAGTCCACAATCCAAGAGCTCCAAGGTGCAAGATGAGAAAAGAGAGAGAAGAGAGGAAGAGGAAGGTGATTAACGTGAAAGGGAAGCCAAGTGAGAGAGAGAGAGAGAGAGAGATGACACAAGGCTGCAAAAAGGGAGAGGGGATCAAGGGGTCAGCTGACCTCTTGTCACCTCACCTTGGAACGAGGGTCGGAAATGACCTCTTGTCACCTCAGCTCGGAACGAAAGGTCGGAAAGCGGAAAAGGGAAAAACGACGAGTCGGCTCGGAATTTTAGGAATTAATCCCGGCACTCAGCACCTCGTGCCTGCAAGAAGATCTACAAAACGCTATAAGTCCGGAATAAAAGTTTTGGACGTTACAACGAGAAGGAAATGAGCAAAGAAGAATCATTCAAGCCCAAATAAGAAACAATTGGGTAGCAAGAGAAGAGAATGAGAAAAGAAAGAATAAGCCAAATGTAAAAGTTTGGATTTTCAAATCCTAGTTAATGATTATTCAAGCTGGTTAAACTTTATCATTCATGATAATATTGGGTTAACATGCGAACGAGAAGAAATTGATGAGCATTGGTTCCACTGTTGTGTTTCTGGATTGAAATTAGCCTTGTGGAAAATCTTTCACTTTTTTTTCATTCGGAGAATAATTTTTTTTACCTCCGGTATTATTTGGAGTATTTGGGATCTCCAATAAAGAAAGTTGCAGTTAAGATAAATGATCAAGACATCGGATATGTCCTAGATGTGAAATAATATGGAAAGACAAGACGGGCAAAAGAGTCGCTATTCCGATACTCTACGGTTAAGAAATATGGCTTCGGAATGCTCATTTTCCGAGAAAGTTGTGGAATAATTTTCTTGATAATATTCCGGATTTTCTATTCCAATTTCATAAAGTTTGGAGACCGGAAAATATAACCGCGTTTCAATTAAATAATCTAGACAAACTTTATATATAATATTATATATATAAATATAAACGTTGTTTTGTACAGGAAGAAAAAAAAAGACGGCTGCCTTCTTCTACATTTCATTTTCCATTGAAAAGTTGGAGAGAATAGAATGAGAGTGAAGCCAAACTTATGATCCACCTTTTATCCTCTATGAATCCTCCGTCATTGATCCATTTTCAAATCCGTGTGTACCATCGAGTCCTTATCTTGTTCTCTTCGTTGTGGTACAAATTTATTTTCCGTTTGCGAGCTTTTTGGTTAAGTCTCCGTTTCACCGCTATCGGAACGCCGACAACCACCGCGAGTCATCAGATGTTGGGTCTGCTTCCATGCTCTTATTCTTGGCATCGCCAAGACTCCGTATCTTCTTCCGGATCGTATATCGGGTTAGTAACGAATAAGTTATGAATTTATTCGCTTTCCGTATTGCGGTTTGATCTAAATTGACTTTAGGCTTGTCAAAAGGGATAAATGGAAATTTCATTATGCTCGTTATATTATTGTGGTGAACTTTGGCTATTTATCTACTGAGATCTGATGACAAGTTCGTTCGAAAATTTCATGCGGGCAAAACATTATTCTGGTGAAATTTAATTAATTAACTAAAGGTTAATAAATTAAATTAAGATTATTTTACAAATGTTATAATGCTAAATAAATTCAATGGAATGAATTGAATTTATTTTCCAACGAGAAATTTATTATAAGGAATATGATATTCCTTATATGTGTGCTGAAGACTTCTACCTAACAACAACTTAGTTGCTTTGTTAGTGTACCCAGGTAAGTCTTCAGACTTACTTAGCTTCGATTTGCAGACACCGTGCATGAGAGATTTATATCTTGTTGTGTTAAATTGAGAATGTTGATTGGCATTATGATGTGTTATGTTTGAAGCATGCTTGATGTGTTTTAAGACGAGTATGATGATATGATGTGTAAAACATGCTTAATATTATTGTGATTATATCATGTCATGGTTATGAGAAATGGTTAAGTTGATATGTGTTAGCCTATTGAGGCGTGATAATGTATGACATCATAAGCCTAGTGAGGCGTGTGATATGATGATGACCTGTGAAGGTCAGGAGCATGTATAATGAGTAATTGACGCTGAGCTTAACCATTAGCTAGGTCGCTAGCAACAGTGATGCTGGGCCGGTACGTCACCCAGATCGCTAGTGTAAGTCAAGTCGCTTGGCTTAACCATTAATCAGGTTGCTAGCAATTGTAGTGATGCCGGAGCTTGGCCAAGCCCGGATCACTTGCGCTTGTATAAGAATGACACCGAGTCTGATGGTTTTCCAGGCTTGGGTCACACACATAATTAAAATGGTAAATGTTTGCATTAACATGAACGGGAAAATGTTGCATGTGGTCAGTGGTTAAGATTACAACCCGCCACGAGAAATCCTGGCCCGAGGCTTGATCAGCCTGGCTCCGACCTAAAAGCAAAATGTCTAAATTAACCTAATATGTGCAAATGGTGATGCTCACACCAAAGGCAGAACCGTATAAGCAATGATTCCGGATTTGGTATGGGGTCGCTAATTGTAAATTTCATTTTGCATTCACGTGCATCATTTAGAAAAGCTTGATATTATCTCATGAGCACGTTATATGGTATTTGATTACATTTGTTGTGTCATGATGTGTTGATATGATCTCTCGTGGATAGATTATGATCGGTGGCTAACGGTTCTAAACCTATTCTTTTTAGGTAATTCCGATCATAGGAACGCTGCAAGGACGTCAGCTGTAGGAAGTGGACAGCCGGGGCAGTGTTAACCCAAGGGTTGGTTAAACTTCTTTTGAAACTAATCACTTGCAAGCGAGTCTTTTGTTGCCTGTGTTTTCAGGCTGATGTTTCTGGACAGTTGTTCAGCTGTCATGTTTTAAAGTGTCGTTTTGGGATAATGTTAACTAAATACATGATAGTTTTATGTAAATATTTTCTATATGACAGGTTGAATGTTTTCCTTATTTTATCGTGCTTCTTGTTGCAAGGTCATATTTGTGAAGTTGTTGTTAGGCTAACTACTGGACCCACTGTGTGTGGTCCTTAGCCTAGTGATGTCTTGAGTTGTTAAAAACTCATGTCGTTATAGATTGGTATCAAAGCTTAGGTTGACAACAAGGGCACATGTGACATGAGATAAGACATGATAGTTCAACCTAACTACAACCCTGTTCAGGTTGGTTTTGAAAGTAGATTTAAGATTTGAAAAGAATTTGAAAATTATTGACATATGGTTTTAATGGATTTAAAATCATATGCATAGTCGGGATTGTGGGAAAAGACACTGCCTTCCACTCCTCAACATGACTCCTTGTAAGTGGTAGTTCTCTCTCTAACTCTTAAGATTATAGAATTCTAATTAGTGTCATTACTACTATAGGTAGCAAACATGTCTGAGGAGAGAACACATTCGAATATTCCGGTTCATCACAGTGAAAATGCGAGTGTGCCATCTGGGGCACCACGTGCTAGAAGAGCATGAGAGGATGATGCTGATAGTAGAGGGTCGAGGTCAAGTTCATCAACCAATCGAGTTGTCCATGATGAACATATGCAAGAAATGATTTCTACTGCCATGGGAAAAGTAATACCCAGTATAGTACAAGAGGCAATTGTTGCAACATTGGGTAACACATTACGAGGAAGGGAGGAACCACGGGAGATTCCAACTGTTGCCCCAAACGCATGTGAATCATTATGTGGAACACAAGGGACATGAACTAAGTTCATAGAAATGGTTGAAAGCCGTACGGAGAAGAAAAGTTCCTAATTGCAAATGAAGTTATGGCATGGAAGTAGATGGGTGGTTGAGCCACGTGGAAATGATCTTTGATGAAGTCAATGTACCCGAGGAATACAAAGTGAGTTTAACAGCGACATTTATGCAAGAAGCAGCTATGAGTTGGTGGATTAGGAACCGCAACAACATATGTGACTTTGACGTATTCAGACAAAAGATTAAAGCACACTTTTGCCCAACAGCAGCTCGAGCTAGCTTGTTAAATGCCTTTTAGAAGCTCTTGAAGAAGATGCTCCGATAATGAAGATAATCGATAAGTTCTATGGAGAATGCACTTTGTTGGGAGACAAAGTTCCACCAGAAGATCAATTGGTTCACTTGTTTCCAAATAGACTAAAGGGACATCATCGTCAGATGCTTGTGCCTTTTGAGGATCTGTCACTGCTAGATTATCAAGAAAAGGCTCTGAGGCTTGAAGCTAGACACCCTCATAAAAGGGAAATGGACGCAAAATCCGGTAGTAGTTATAGCAAGAAGCAAAGACCTATGACAAGATTCTGCAGAGCTGTGGGGTCAGCACCACAAGGTAGTCAGACTCGTTCAAGAGGGAATTTTCAGCACAACCGTTCTATTGGAACTTTTAACTTCCTGGGATGCTTCAGTTGTGGAGGTATGAACCATAGCAAGAAGGATTGTCCGAGGGATCCAACTACATGTTTCAGATGTAGTCAACGTGAACATATGGCTAAGTTTTTTGGGGTTAGAGGAACAATGTCATCTCAAGACTCTTCCCCAACTATGGGAAGAGAAGGAAGTCAGAGCGTACAAGGCAGTTATTGACGTGGACAACGTCAGTACCCAACTAGTCATGACCAATTGGGCCAAAAAGGATCTCAGAATAGGCTGCAAGGGCAAGGACGTAGTGGAGGTTGTGGGGTTGAAAATGGAAAGAGTCAACTCCGAATGATAGAGATGAACATAAGTAATGCACAAGATACACATATGGTTGCAGGTACAATTCAGATTCCGTCACAACCTGTTAAGATTTTGTTTGATACAGGTGCTACCCATTCTTTTATGTCTAATTAATGTGTAGATAGACTCGGATTAGATACCGTTGAAGGCATACCACACTCGGTAAAGTTACCTAACGGTAATAGAGAACCGGGATCTAAGGTAATTCATCAATACCCTCTAAGGTTAGGCCAGGTGAATTGGCCAACGGATTTCCTTATAACCAGATTAGACAATGATGATGTAATCCTAGGCATGGATTGGATGATTAAGTATAAGGCTAAGATAGATATTGAGACACTAACAATAATTATGTTAGCCAATGATGGTACTTGTCACGTGTTCAAAGGAGGTGATACCCAGGAACCACCAGTGGTGATCTCAGCGATGAAAGCAAGTAAGTTGATAAGGAAAGGATGTGAAGCATATATATGTTAAGCATTGGAGAAAGAAGGAAAGATTCAATTAAAAGACATTCCAATTACACGCGAGTTTAAGGATGTTTAATTTTCAAGATGAATTACCTGGATTGCCATATACAAGACAAGTTGACATTAGAATTGATCTAGATCATGGAACTAGACCAATTTCTAAAGCTCCGTAAAGAATAGCACCCGTGGAAATGCTTGAATTGAACAAGCAGCTGGAAGAATTGGAGGATAAAGGATTTATTCGGCCAAGTGTATCACCTTGGGGAGCACTAGTGTTGTTTGTGAGGAAGAAAGATGGTACATTGAGATTATGTATCGGCTATAGAGAACTAAATAAGATGACGATTAAGAATAGGTATTCTCTACCACGGATTGATGATTTGTTAGATCAGTTGCAAGGAGAAAAGGTGTTCTATAAGATAGATCTGCAGTCAGGCTATCACCAGTTGAAGATTCAAGAAGAGGCTATCCATAAGACAACATTCAGAACTCGGTATGGACATTTCGAGTTTGTTGTTATGCCATTTAGATTAACTAACGCACCAGTTGCGTTCATAGAGCTTATAAATCGGATTTTCATTGAGTATTTGGACAGATTTGTAGAGGTCTTCATAGATGACATATTGGTCTATTCACGAAGTAATGAGGAACATGCAAAGCATTTGAAAGCAGTTCTCCAAGTATAGAGGAAAGAAAAGCATTATTCCAAGTTGTCCAAGTATGACTTCTGGATGAAAGAAGTAACATTTTTGGGACACGTGATTACTGCAGAAGGACTCAAAGTTGACCCATCAAAGATCGAAACCGTGTTAGCATGGGAACCACCTAAAAATATCAAATAGATACATAGTTTTCTAGGATTAGCAGGATACTACAAACGTTTTGTTGAAGGGTTTTCCATCATAGCTAGACCTATGACAAACCTACTACAGAAAAAGACAGTTTTTTATGGACTGTCAAGTGTCAAGCAAGCTTTGAAGAGAGAAAGAAGAGATTGACTACTGCACTTGTGTTATCTCAGTCGAATGGAACTCTAGGGTTCATTGTTTATAGTGATGCTTCCAAAATGGGTTTAGGATATGTTCTAATGCAGAATGATATAGTCATAACCTATGCATCAAGACAGTTGAGGCAATATGAGCAGAAATATCCAACACACGACTTGGAGTTAGCAGTAGTAGTTCACGCACTAAAGATTTGACGGCATTATCTGTTTGAAACCACGTGCAAGATCATGACGAATCACAAGAGCCTAAAGTACATTTTCACTCAAAAAGAGTTGAATATGAGATAGAGAAGATGGTTGGAGTTGATAAAAGATTATGACCTAGAGATATTATATCATCCTGGTAAGGCTAACATGGTGGTTGATGCTTTGAGCAGAAAGTCGGTTCAAGAAAAAGTGATCGCCCGATTAACTGCACAAGTTGAAATACAAAAAGATTTGATTTGTAGTGGAATTGAAATATGGGTTCATAAAGACCAAGGGTATTTGTGTACCTTAGAGATAGTGCCTAGTTGGTTGGAAGAAACTCAGCGAAAACAACTAAGTTGTTCTGACTTGACCAAAACAAGGTCAGTGATCGAGAGTGGTGAACCTTCAGATTTGCATATCGATGCGGACAATATAATCAGGTATCGGGGAAGGGTATGTGTACCTCATGACGATGAGATTAGAAGAAGGATTCTTGTTGAAGCTCATGCAACACCATATTACATACATCCTAGATCGAATAAGATGTATCGGGATATTAGACCCTACTTTGGTGGCAAGGCATGATGAAGGATATTGATGAGTTTGTGTCATGGTGTCAGACATGTCAACAAGTTAAGATTGAACACCAAAGGCCAAGAGGAGAACTCCAATCATTGGAGATACCAGAGTGAAAATGGGAATACATCACTATGGAATTCGTAACGAGTCTATGTAGTAGCAAGGGTTATGACTCCATATGGGTGGTGGTAGACCGATTAACAAAGACCGTAAGATTCATCCATATCAAGGAAACTTCAACTGTGAACAAATTAGCAGAGGAATTCGTGATCAGATAGTCAGATTACATGGAGTTCCAAAGACCATAGTTTCAGACAGAGATGGACGATTTACTTTCCGATTTTGGAGTCAAGTGCAGACAGTAATGGGAACCAAGTTGAGTTTTACAACATCGTTTCATCCATAGTCGGATGGTCAGTGAGAAAGGACTATTCATCCCTTGGAAGATTTGTTGAGGTCTTGTGTACTTGATTAAGGCACAATATGGCCAGATCATTTACCATTGGCCGAGTTCACCTATAACAACAACTGACATGCACCCATTGGGATGGCACCATATGAAACATTATATGGAAGGAAATGTCAAACACCATTGTGTTGGGATGAGCTTGTTGATGTCATTGATACGGCTCTAGAAAAAGTTAAAAGTGATATCGAAAAGGTTGCTTTGATCCGAGAAAGGATGTTGGCTGCACAGAGTAGACAAAAATCTTATGCTGATAAGCGCTGACGTCCATTTGAGTTTGAAATAGGGACACAAGTTTGGCTGAAAGTGTCACCGACTCGTGGAGTCAAATTGTTTGGTATCAAGGGGAAGTTCAGTCCTTGATATATTGGACCGTTTGAGATTTTAAAAAAGGTTGGTAAAGTGGCATATCGTTTAGCATTACCACCAACTACAGAGTGAGTATATTTAGTGTTTCACGTATCAAAACTGAGTTCCCTATGGTTGTGTTAGATAGAAAGATCAAGAAGCTAAAGAATAAAGAAATCCCATTAGTAAAGATCCAATAGTCCCGAAAAGGAATAGAAGATGATACATGGGAAACTGTTGAGCACATGAAGAGGAATTATCCAGAAGTGTTTAACTCTCTCATTAGTGACTAGGAAAGAGGTAAAGAGTAGTATTTGATTTTTTTCCCCCACTAACTTATGTGCTTATGTTTTTCTGTGTTGTGGTGATTTATGTGCTTGTATGAATTGACTTGTGTTTGCTAACTTAGGAAGTGATAGACTTCCCTAGTGTGAGCTTGATGATCCCTGCTAATATGGTAATAATCTATGCTTGCATGAAATGCAAATATAGAACTTGGATAACTGATAGATCTAGTCTTCTGATGAGGCGGTATACTAAAGTTTCGAGACGAAAATTTTCTTAAGGGGGTGAGATATAAAAGCTGAGATTTTCGAATCCTAGTTAATGATCATTAAGGCTGATTAAACTTAATCATTGTTCATATTATTGGGTTAACTTGCGAATAAGATGAAATTGATGAGCATGGGTTTCACTGTTATGTTTCTGGATTGAAATTAGCCTAGTGGGAAATTTTTCACTTTTTTTTCTTCCTTCGGGAAATAGTTTTTTTTACCTCCGGTATTATTTGGAGTATTTGGGATCTCCCATAAATAAAGATGTAGTTGAGATAAATGATCAGGACATCGGATATATCCTAGATCTGAAATAATATGGAAAGGCAAGAGGGACAAAAGAGTCGCTATTCCGATACTTAGCGGTTAAGAAATATGGCTTCGGAATGCCCATTTTCCGAGAAAGTTGTGGAATAATTATCCTGATAATATTCCGGATTTTCTATTCCAATTTCATAAAGTTTGAAGACTGAAAAATATAACCGCGTTTCAATTAAATAATCTAGACAAACTTTATAAATAGTATTATATATTACTATATAATATATATATATATATAAACGTTGTTTTGTACATAATGAAAAAAAAAGAACGGTTGCCTTCTTCTACATTTCATTTGCAATTGAAAAGTCAGAGAAAACAGAGTGAGAGAGAAGCCAAACTTACGATCCATCTTCTATCTTTTATAAATCCTCCGTCTTTGATTCATTTTCAAATCCGTTTGTACCATCGAGTCCCTTATTGTAACACCCCGAATCCGTAGGACTCGAGTTGCTACTGGGCTAGGATCTCACAATGGATCCTGACCCTAACCTGACAACAATTTCACTGAATCTTACAACAAGGCACCAATAGATTAAATACAAAACATCAAACTGATATAAAAGTATCAAAAGGTTTATACAACGTGCTGCTGAGTACAAACAAAACATAAATATATACATGGTCAAAAGATCCCATATCTCACGAGGCCGACCCAATGTACGGAGCCCTCAGCAGATCACCCACTCTGGATCACTCTGCAGTTCTCCTAACTTGCAAAGGATCTACAACACGGTATAAAACCGTTAGCTAACCATACACATTTTTGAGATGAGCATAAGCACAAGCACACGTCAGAAAAACTAAACACCTCATCATGATATCACACATTTACCCAGTTTATTATCTTTATATATATATAGTCCAACACTCAAATCGTATATATAAATATCAATATGAATATATGTGACACGAGGAATATAACCCTCGCCTCTGGGTGCTCATGGCAGCTGGAGTGATCCCTGGTCACACCCACCCGTGTACCCTGAGGGAATGGGGAGTGGCCAACCGTTTACCAAGTCTGACCCAACCACAGAGAACCGCCCAGACTCCAAAGGGATGAAAGGGACAACTGTCAAGCCCTACAATGGGCAATCACTATGGACTTACCTCAACCTCGAAGTAAGTCCTATGGACTTACCTCAACCTCGAAGTAATCTCAACCACGATCTCAAACACGGTCCACTCCAATCTGGAGGACAACACTGCCTAATAACAAGGCATTACAATATATCAACTCATATCCCTCAAAGGGGTCACACCTAGACCCAAGGGATCCATAAGGATCATACCCTAACTCATAAACCTCAAAGTCATAACCGGCATAAACAATATCATACTCATCATCATTCTAACCTCATACACGTACCTAGCATGCTACTAACCCGCTCATACTAGGAAAGGAAAGGATCTACCCAACTCTAGGTAGACCCGGGACAAGACGCACCTACGTGACGAAAAGACGCAGGGGCGGAACAGGCAAACCGCAAGCGCGGCAAGGCTCAGCCGCAGGCGCGGTGACAATGGCCGCAGGCAACGCAGGCACGGCACAAGCGATGTGGCACGGCTTCCGCAGGGGCGGTGACTTCCAGGCGCGGGGGCAGCGATAGTGCAGAACGTAGCCCCGCGAGTCCTCTTACATTCTTCACGTGATCAATTCACGTCTCTTCCATTCCAATATCACACACATGCATACACATACACATACTAACATCAATCTACATTCCATACATCTAATCCTAAGCTAGAAAGGAAGAACAAGAAAGAAAGAAGGAAATGAGAAGCAAGGAGCTTACCTCCACTGCTGGTCTAGGCAAGGGAATGATCCAAGACAGTATCTCAGCTGGCTCTCAAGCTCAGCACAACATCAACTAGCATCAACCTCAACAAGGCCACACTAAACCTCTTTCAACCAAGGCAAAACCAAGCACAAGATCAAGAAGGAGAAGGAAGCAAGAAGGACGTGAAGGCAGCTGGGAAAGGTAATGAAGATGCTCAGCAAGCCAAAGCAAAGGAATTAGGTTAAGGAAAGAAAGGTTAAAGCACGGGTCAAGAGTCAACAAAGTCGGTTGTAGCCGCAAGAAACCGCAGGAGCGGTTCCCTGGGCTGCGGGAGCGTGAACCCGCTGGGGCGGCACACAAGACCGCGGGGGCGGCTAAAGTCAAATCTCGGCTAACGCCAAATCTCGGTTAAAGCCAAACTCGGTCCAAAATATTAAGGCTCTTACATCTCACCCCCCTAAAAACAAGTTTCATCCCGAAACTTGCAAAGTCCTAAACCCACTCGGACTCAAAAGCCGAGGTACAACTCTCTCTATAACCTCAAACACGAGCATGGAGGAAATCATCAACTCCAGCAACAAAACACTATCCAAGGCATAGAGGAAAACCATCTCTAGCCATATCATACTTATAACAGAAAGGCATAGAGGAAAAACATCTCCAACAACAATATGTCCATCAAAATAGCATGGAGGAATAACCATCTCCAACTGAATCCTAAATGTATCACAATAGCATGGAGGAAAGAGCCATCTCCAGCTATAAACAATAATCATACTAGCACAACAAGATCTAATAAGATCATATATCACATCAAAGCTAGTATGAAAATAAACACATCATCGCATATAAAGATATAAGCACATAATACTCACCAAGATAGTACTAAGATCTACTCGGTGATCCTATTGGTGCACCTATCTCGGCATAGAACTCTGGATAGTTCCTCTAGATACTATCCTCAATCTCCCATGTAGCCTCATCAGGTCCTCGTCTCGACCACTGTATCCTCAACATAGGAATGTCCTTCGAACGCAGGCGTCTCATACCTCGTTCTAGGACTGCAATAGGGTGCTCAACAAAAGTGTGATCCGGCTCAACCACCAAATCATCATAACTCACGATGTGTCTCGGATCTGGTATGTACTCCCTCAGCTGAGACACGTGAAATACAGGGTAAACACCCTCTAATCTCGGAGGCAAAGCCAATCTGTATGCTGCACTCCCAACCCGATCTAGAATCTCGAACGGTCCGACATCTCGGGGGCTCAACTTCCCCTTAATGCCAAAACGCCTAACACCTCGTGTCGGAGACACTCTCAGCCACACATGGGCTCCAACTCTGAACTCTAGAGGTCTACGCCTCCTATCTGCATAGGACTTCTAACGGTTTTGAGCAGTCAGCATCCTCTCTCTAATCAGTGCTACACGAGCCACATCATCCTGAATCTGATCATGTGTCAAACCACTAACGCTGCTATGCTCATCCCAGCATAACGGGGTACGACATCTCTGTCCATACAGTGCCTCATATGGGACCATCCCAATAGATGCATGCCAATTGTTGTTGTATGAGAACTCAACTAGTGGGAGATGATCCGTCCACACTTGTCCCCAATCCAACACACAAGCTCGCAACATATCCTCCAAGGTCTGAATGATCCTCTCTGACTGACCATCTATCTGAGGATGGAACGCAGTCGTGAAGTGCAAACTCGTCCCCAGGGCAGTCTGAATCTGCTGCCAAAATCTCGAGGTAAATTGTCCATCTCTGTCTGAGACGATCGTCCTCGGCACACCATGGAGTCTCACTATCTTCCTAGTGTACTCCTCAGCTAATCTTCTCACCGGACACGTCTCCCGAATAGGAATGAAATGTGCCGTCTTCGTCAACCTGTCCACTATAACCCAGATAGCATCAAAACTCCGGCTCAGTCTCAACCCAGTCACAAAGTCCATGATGACGTCCTCCCACTTCCTCTGTTGAACAGGAAGTGGATGGAGCTCACCTCTAGGTCTGCTATGCTCTATCTTGACCTGCTGGCAGGTCGCACACTGTGGCACAAATCTGGCCACATCGGGCTTCAACCCTCCCCACCAATGTGAACGTCTCAAATCCTGATACATCTTACTCGTACCTGGGTATACAGAGTAAGGTGTACAGTGAGCCTCCTGTAAAATCCTCTGGCGCAACTCCGCATCAGCGGGTACACAGACGCGACCGCGGCGCCTCAATACTCCATCTGCTCCTGGCAGGTTCTGTGGTGCCTCATCTCGAGACATCCTATCTCGTATCCTCATCAGTGTCGGGCAGGTCTCCTGCTTCTGTTGGATCTCACCCAACAGATCAGGAAGAACCTCTAACGTACGCAGTTGGGCATCCTCATCAGGAAACTGGATGTCCAACTCTAACCAGATCAGGTCTCTTTGTAACTGATGTTGAACTGTCAATCTCGCAATCGCTTGCTCTCGAGGCGTCTTCCTGCTCAGGGCATCGGCGACAACGTTCGCCTTCCCTGGATGATACAAAATCTCTAAATCAAAGTCCTTGATCAGCTCAAGCCATCTACGCTGGCGGTTATTCAATTCCCGTTGCGTGAAAATGTACTTCAGACTCTTATGGTCTGTGAAGATCTGACATGTAGCACCATACAGGTAATGTCTCCAGATCTTCAGTGCATGAACTACCGCTGCCAACTCCAAATCAAGAGTCGGGTAGTTCTCCTCATACGTCTTCAGCTGTCTAGACGCATATGCAATCACTCTGCCTCGCTGCATCAACACACATCCCAAGCCTAGGTTGGATGCATCACTGAATATCACAAAATCCTTTGTACCCTCTGGTTGTGCCAAAATAGGAGCAGAAGTCAGACGTCTCTTCAGCTCCTCAAAACTCTGCATACACTGATCAGACCATATAAATCTGGTAGTCTTCCTCAGTAGACTCGTCGGTGGACGGGCAATCACAGAAAATCCCTCCACAAAGCGTCTGTAATAACCGGCTAAGCCAAGAAAGCTACGTACTTCCTTGATGTTCGTCGGTGTCGTCCAAGCTGTTACGGTCTCAATCTTGGCCGGATCCACCTTGATTCCTTCAGCTGCTACAACATGACCAAGGAATGCTACCTCTGGCATCCAAAACTCACACTTAGAGAACTTAGCATAAAGTTCTCTATCCCGTAAAACCTGTAACATAGTCCTCAGCTGTCCTGCATGCTCCTCTCTGCTGTGAGAGTACACCAGAATGTCATCTATGAAGACCACAACAAACTGATCCAGGAAGTCCATAAAGATGTTGTTCATCAACTCCATAAAGACTGTTGGGGCATTCGTAAGCCCAAATGACATCACTACAAACTCGTAGTGGCCATATCTGGTCCGGAATGCTATCCTGTGCACATCCTGCTCTCTCACCCTCAGCTGGTGATACCCTGAACGCAGGTCAATCCTAGAAAACACAGTCGCTCCCTGAAGCTGATCTAACAAATCATCAATACGAGGCAGTGGATACTTGTTCTTGATGGTCACCTTGTTCAGCTCTCTGTAATCAATGCATAATCTCAGCGATCCGTCCTTCTTCCGTACGAAGAGGACAGGTGCTCCCCATGGGGACACTCTAGGGCGAATGAAGCCCTTCTCAGCCAGCTCCTCAAGTTGCTTCTTCAGCTCCAACATCTCGACAAGCGCCATCCGGTATGGGGCCTTCGAGATCGGTCTCGTACCAGGCTCTAACTCAATACTGAAGTCCACACTCCTCTGAGGCGGCAAACTGGACGGCTCAGCAAATACATCTGCAAAATCACAGACAACTGGGATATCCTCTAATGCTGGACTCTCCCCCTCCTTCATGGCATAACACTAGAAGGCCTCACAACCCTGTGCAATCAGTTTAGCTGCCCGTATCGCACTGATAATCGTGCCTGTCTTTCCAAGGTCCCAACCTCGGAAAATCTCTATCTGACCTAACTCGGTAGAGAGGGTAACTGTCCTCCTACCTACATCTAAGACTGCAGAATGTCTATCCATCCAATCCATACCTAGAATGACTTCTTCATGCTCTAATGGCATGACAAAGAAGTCAACTAGTAACACATGAGTCCCTACAGAAATGGGACAGTCACAGATCTCACGGCTACCTCTGACCCTACTACCATTGGGCAACCCTATACTAAAGGGTATCCCCTCAATCGTATTTAAACTCAGACGATCAACACAAGCATCAGATATAAAAGAGTGCGTAGCACCCGTATCAAACAAGACTCTAATAGGTAAACCATGAATCAGAATGGTACCTGTACAAGTCGGTGCAGCTGGCTCCTCTCACTCCTTAGCTCAAAAACTCGACCCTGTGGTCCTCTAGTATCAGTGGTACTCCCACCACGACCTCTGCCTCTACCTACCCCAGGAGCAGATCCCTGAGTGTTAGGACGATATGGGACTCTCTGTTGTCCCTGTGTCTGTTGCTGCTGTTGAGGTAGCCTCTGCCCACCCCCTGCTACACTGGCAGGAGTAGAACCCTGCTGAGACGATGCTCCACCTCGTCTTCAGAAAATATGTATGTGACCTAGTCTGCGACAGATGTAACAAGTCACTGTCTGTCTAGTGCACTCTTGCCGCATATGCCCATAACCACCACAGTTGTAACACTGTGGTCCCTTATCTGCAACTGGTTCAGATGAGGAATAACTCTGGCGACTCTAGCCTCGCCCGGTGATAACATGATTTATCGACCTGTTGCACTCATGCATTTAGTTAGATTTCCCCTTTCCGCATTCATGTTTTAGCCTTAGTTTGTGCCATTTATGCTTGTTTAGTTCTACTTTGCAAGAATAGATGTCTTTACACACTATTTGTGGCTCTGTAGGTGATTTGGCATATTTCGGAGCTAAAACGACGTATTTGAGGATCAAGCCTCGAAGTGGACGCATTGGAGTGAGCCACGTGCACGGGAAAGGCGAGGAATCGAGCTAAATACGCGAGGAATCGAGCTAAAGGCGCGATGGAACGAAGAAGACTGCGTCTCGGACCGAGATGGACCGATCTCGGTCAGACCAGACCGAGATGGTCCAAATCTCAGCCGATATTCCACATGGCTCGACTGAGATTTACTTGGCTCGGCCGAGATTTACTTGGCTCGGCCGAGATTCCATATGGCTCGGCCGAGATTCACTTGGCTCGGCCGAGATTCCACATGGCTCGGCCGAGATTCACTTGGCTCGGCCGAGATTCCACTTGGCTCGGCCGAGATGGCCCTAGCTCGGCTGAGATGGTTCAAGCTCGGCCGAGATTGAGAAATCTCGGCCGAGATTTTCGAAGTCTTGACGCGCTGAAGGTTCTGTTGCCAAATCTCGGTCCCGACTGGCCCGATCTCGGCCGAGATTTCTGCCCGAGATTTCCTGTTAGCCGATTTTATTTTATTTTTGGATCGGTTTAGGCCCAGCCCGTCCTTTGTAAGGTTTTTGCCTATAAAAGGGAAGCTCTAGGTTATTTCTAAGGGTCCGATTTAGTCCAATTTTAGTCTCTTTTTAAGGTTTATTTACCCTAGAGGGGGGAGCCGTCTCCTCCCCTCTCTTCCTTTCCCTTCTTCTTCTCCATTGTTCTTCATAGGTTAGCTTCAAGATTCATACTTTTACATTCAGTTTTGTTTGAGAAGACTTTGTGGGATTCAAGATTTGTCAAGATTGCAAGTTTACATTTATTGAAGTTAAGTTCTTTTTATTCCCTTTGTCATTTATTTATTTGTCTTTCTTTGATATGATTGTTATTGGCTAGAACCTTGTGGTTCCAAGGTTGACAGGAATTTGTTTATGCATTGGATTATAATGGATTGGATTGTGCTTTGTTTTGGCTTTGAATTGCTTGAAATCCTAATGGTTAGCTTGTACTTGAATCTAGTTAGAATCCTTCTAACTAGCAACCTAAGATGGAATTGAGACTTACCCGGTGATATTCCTTCATAGATACATGAGAGGTTGATCATAGGTAATAAAGGTTTATCCTTTATTAGTTGAATGTGCTTAGATTCTTTTCTAAGTAGGGTAATACGTGATACTTACCCGGTAATGGTTTACCTTTCCCTTAGTTTGTAGTCTGGTTTGTTTAGAATTTCCTACCTCTCTACCTTGAGACTTACCCGGTAATAGGTAGTTGGTTTGGAACTATATAGTCTTGAGACTTACCCGGTAATAGATTGTCAGCCTAGAACGTTCATCCCTGTGGCTTTTCTACCATATATCTTTAGAGTCTTCCTGAATCTATATGTATAAACAATGATCTTGAATCCTTGGAATCCAGTTTCTTTCTTTTAACTTGATTATCTTTGTTTTCCCTTTTTTGTTTGTTTGTTTTGACTTTCAATCAATAGTGACAATTGATTGCGAGTCCTTTAAATCCCTTTTCAAAACCCTTTTGATTTCTTTCCCTTATCTTTTCCAACTCTTGTCTTTATTTGAGATCTATTTTATATTTAATCATTGCTGCACATTAATCCTCTCAGTCCCTGAGATCGACCCTGAAATACTTACCTTTACTGTGATTGACCCATACACTGTGGGTTCGTTGCAATTTAGGGAATTATTTATAGGTTATAAATTTAAGACTATCCCTTCCTTGTTTTACTAACTTATAGGTCTTTATCATTATTGATAAAGGTTTATAGGGGTGTAAAATCAGCGAACAAGTTTATGGCGCCGTTGCCGGGGACCGAGAAAGTTTAATTTGTTGTTTTTTATTATTTATAGTTTAGGTCTTTCTAGTTGCTTTTGATCTCGTTTTCTTTTTGTCTTTGTATTCTTCAGGTACAAGATGGCTTGGAATAACGGGTCTGGATCTTGGAGGTATTGTGAGGGTTATGTTTATAATCCTTTTGGAGAAACACTCAAACCCCCACAACCTCAGATACAACCTCTGCAGCAATCTCCCAAAGATCAGTTAAAGTTGATGTATGAAAATTTATTGAGGATGTTTGACAGGTTAGAGAGGTGATTTTCTCGCAGGGATGGACCTCAAACGCTAAACGAATTGCGGAGATCAAGGGAGAAAGCTGAAAGCATCTTAACTCCCAGGGAAGAGGTTCATCAAAGGAAGAGCGCATCGAGGATGAAGAGCTGACGAAGGAGGAAGACGGATCGGACAGCCCTATCCCGATCTCGGCCGAGATCATTCCTATCTCGACCGAGATTCCTGTGCAGAAGGAAAATCTCGGCCTAATCCCTACAATTCTCGGCCGCGATTTCTTACATGGCTGCCCGAGATTTGCTGAAAATCGTCCCTGTGGCTTCCATCTTACTCGAGTTGCGCCTAAAAGCTGGAGGGCAGTGCCAAAGAAACCTCCCAAGGTTAGATTGAAGCTTCTCCCTGATCAAAAGAGCATATCGTTCAAGTATGGGGTAACCCACAAGACTATCACATACCATCCTCCAATGCTAGGAAGAGTGGAGATCTTCATTCAGAACATGAAGAGAGTCTTCAAGAAGAAATTCTATGGGTCCTGTGAGAAGTGGTTGCAAGGACTGGATGAGCAGTCCAAGGTTTTTGATGTGAGCTAACACAACCACAGAATTGGGTCTAGCTAGAGACCTTAAACCAAGCGCTTCTCGGGAGGCAGCCCGAGGTAAGAGTCTTTTGTACTCTTGTTTTTGTTTTTGCTTTTTGCTTTTGCATTTCCGTGCGTTTTGTTTCTTTTGTCTTTTCAGGTTTTAGGTAATAAATGAAGAATAGTTGCTTGAAGGAGATTGCACAACCGCTTGTTTCCACCACTACTTCCATTTACATGTGCCATATCACTGGTTTTTACATTGTGAGTATATTCTTTTTCACTTCTATTTATTCTTCACATTGGAGACAATGTGAGTTTTAAGTATGGAGTGGGATACCCGCAGTCTTTTAGCATGTTTCTTTTCTTGTCACACGTTTCCTTTTAGCATGCATATAAAAAATAATAATAATAAAATAAAATAAAATAAAAAAATAAAAAAATATGTGCTTCTAGGAATGACATGACCCCTATGATGGTATTGTGCTTGTGAATTAGCTTTTGATTATTACTTTTGAATAAAAAATATGTGCTTCTAGGAATGACATGACCCCTATGATGGTATTGTGCTTGTGAATTAGCTTTTGATTATTACTTTTGAGCTCAATTTGATTTATGGCATATTTGGGATTTGAATACTTTGCTTGAATTTATGTGAATTATGAAAATTACCTTGTCTAGTTGGATTGAGTTTGGATAGTTTAAGCTTCATGATAAGTTCTTATACATTGCATAGGGATGATTTAGGCAATTCGACTTCATTCTTCTTCTATCTTTATCATGCTTAACCCTCAAACATGAAATCCATTGTCTCCTATCCGGGAATTAGGAATGTTTAGTTTGAAGGTGTGTGCTGAAAATTGTTGTGTTGTGAGAAGTTTGAAGAATTTAAAATGTGATGTGATGAAAAGAAAAAAAAGCTTATAAGGGATTGTTGGCTATGAAAGATGAGTAACTCGGTACCATTCACATAGCCGGGTGTTTGTGCCTTGCCAAAGTCTGATTAGTTTTAAAAACATTCCCTTAGAGTTGATTTGGTATGTGCATTTTGGTGTGAGGTACGTGAAGGAAACTGAACACCAAGGTTTCGGCTACTGTGCACCAATGCCTTTCACTCAAGAAAGAAAGAAGAAAAGAAAAGAAAAAGAAGAAAATCTGCAGATTATGAAAGGGTGGTGAATGTTGAGTTGAAAAGATGAAGTGTGTTGTTTCTTCTTCCCGGATTAGCACCACATGACCTAAATAACATCCTACCCTTATCACGTTTCTTGGCCTTTATTTGCTAAGTCCTTTTGATCTATGTATACATGTATTTGACTTGGCAGGCTTAGACTTGATTTCTCATGAATATTAGATATAGTAATTTTGATGATGAATGTGAAATTCTTGTAAAGTATGATTATCCTTTTTATGCCTATTTCATTTGATCTTATTGAAATATATCTTTAGCTATGAAACTTGCACTATGAGGGTGATCATAATTAGAAGCACTTCGCGTTTTTGTTTTTGTTTTGCATAGATAATTCATGTTATCTTATCTTAGATTTACTACTTGCTTGAGGACAAGCAAGGATAAGTATGGGGTATTTTGATAACATGATTTATCGACCTGTTGCACTCATGCATTTAGTTAGATTTTCCCTTTCCGCATTCATGTTTTAGCCTTAGTTTGTGCCATTTATGCTTGTTTAGTTCTACTTTGCAAGAATAGATGTCTACACACACTATTTGTGGCTTTGTAGGTGATTTGGCACATTTTGGAGCTAAAACGACGTATTTGAGGATCAAGCCTCGAAGTGGACGCATTGGAGCGAGCTACGTGCACGGAAAGGCGAGGAATCGAGCTAAAATGCGAGGAATCGAGCTAAAGGCGCGAAGGAACGAAGAAGACTACGTCTCGGACCGAGATGGACCGATCTCGGTCAGACCAGACCGAGATGGTCCAAATCTCAGCCGATGGCTCGGCCGAGATTCCATTGGCTCGGCGAGATTCACTTGGCTCCGAGATTTGGCTCGGCCGAGATTAGAATCGGCCCAGATTTTGGCTCCGAGATGGCCCTAGATCGGCCGAGATGGTTCAAGCTCGCGAGATTTCTCGATCTCGGCCGAGATTTTCGAAGTCTTGACGCGCTGAAGGTTCTGTTGCCGGATCTCGGTCCCGACTGGCCCGATCTCGGCCGAGATTTCCTGTTCGGCAATTTTATTTTATTTTGGATCGGTTTTAGGCCCAGCCCGTCCTTTGTAAGGTTTTTGCCTATAAAAGGGAAGCTCTAGGTTATTTCTAAGGGGTGCGATTTAGTCCAATTTTAGTCTCTTTTTAAGGTTTGTTTACCCTAGAGGGGGGAGCCGTCTCCTCCCCTCTCTTCCTTTCCTTCTTCTTCTCCATTGTTCTTCATAGGTTAGCTTCAAGATTCATACTTTTACATTCAGTTTTGTTTGAGAAGACTTTTGTGGATTCAAGATTTGTCAAGATTGCAAGTTTACATTTATTGAAGTTAAGTTCTTTTATTCCCTTTTTCATTTATTTATTTGTCTTTCTTTGATATGATTGTTATTGGCTAGAACCTTGTGGTTCCAAGGTTGACAGGGATTTGTTTATGCATTGGATTATGATGGATTGGATTGTGCTTTGTTTTGGCTTTGAATTGCTTGAAATCCTAATGGTTGGCTTGTACTTGAATCTAGTTAGAATCCTTCTAACTAGCAACCTAAGTTGGAATTGAGACTTACCCGGTGATATTCCTTCATAGATACATGAGAGACTGATCATAGGTAATAAAGGTTTATCCTTTATTAGTTGAATGTGCTTAGATTCCTTTTTTAAGTAGGGTAATACCTGAGACTTACCGGTAATGGTTTACCTTTCCCTTAGTTTGTAGTCTGGTTTGTTTAGAATTTCCTACCTCTCTACCTTGAGACTTACCCGGTAATAGGTAGTTGGTTTGGATCTAGATAGTCTTGAGACTTACCCGGTAATAGATTGCCATCCTAGAAACGTTCATCCCTGTGGCTTTTCTACCATATATTTTTTAGAGTTTTCCTGAATTTATATGTATAAACAATGATCTTGAATCCTTGGAATTCAGTTTCGTTCTTTAACTTGATTATCTTTGTTTTCCCTTTTTGATTGTTTGTTTTGACTTTCAATCAAGTGACAATTGATTGCGAGTCCTTTAAATCCCTTTTCAAAACCCTTTTGATTTCTTTCCCTTATCTTTTCCAACCCCTGTCTTTATTTGAGATCTATTTTATATTTAATTATTGCTGCATATTAATCCTCTCAATCCATGAGATCGACCCTGGAATACTTTACCTTTACTGTGATTGACCCATACACTGTGGGTTCGTTGCAATTTAGGGAATTATTTATAGGTTATAAATTTAAGACTATTCCTTCCTTGTTTTACTAACTTATAGGTCTTTATCATTATTGATAAAGGTTTATGGGGGTGTAAAATCAACGAACACCGGCACTAGCAACACCACCAGCACCACTAGTCTGTCCATCCTCTTTCTCTTCTCAGACTTTCCTGTATGAGAAGCTCTCCTCTGTCCAGCCCTCTCTCTCTCATAATCAGAAGCTTAGTCCTGATAATCAACCAAGGTCTCACAGTGAAACCCTGCCATGTAAGTCCGGGTAGCATCTCTCAGTCGTCGAGAACAAATATACATGCTGATCTGCAGGAGGTGCAGCTGGACCCAACAATGCCAGCTCCTCCTGGAACCTCCTGATAGCCTCGGAGACTGGTACATCCTCAAACCCATCCTCCACAAAATCCCGCAGTTTCTCCCTCCTCAGTGAGGCAGGGCAGAAACGTTCTCTGATCATAGTCCGCATATGCTCATAACTGGTAACCTGAACCCGTACTGATCTCCACCAGTGTTGTGCCAAGTCCCGGAAGAAAGTCTGCACCAACTCAATTTGTCTGTCCACTGGACATCTAATGGACTCTAGAGTTGAGTCCAATGTCCAATCCAGAGCTCAACCTCTAACCCACCTTCCCAGTGAAAGGGGGTACACCCATCTGGTGAAATGCCTTCAACCAAGTATATGGTTGAGGCCCTCTATGCTCCTCTGTAACTCTAGCAATCTCAGCAGCAGGTGCCGGTGCAATTGGCACCTGAGTAACCCCGTGGGATCTCCCAGATGATCCCTCCTGTGTTGGAAGATCAGGGGCACGTCTACCTACTCTGGCAGCCTCCTCAACTCGTCTGATATACTCGCGGAAGGTTGGTCCCTCCATAGAGACACGATCCGAGTCATCTGACTGGACTCTTTGGGATCCCTGTCTCTCAGCTGCACCGTTCCCAGTCTCAGGAACGGCACTCTCAGCAACGTCCTCATGCATCTCCTCCGCTGCACGTGGATCAACAGTGGGAATCCTACCCCCGTCCTCTACCTAGAGGGGGTCTACCTCTACCTTGTCCAGTTGTAGGTAATGCTCTAGTCTGAACCATCTGCAGAGGACATAACCTAACTTAGAAGGTTATATATATGCCATATGTATAGATAAATATCAAATCAATCACAACATAATATCTATATATATCTATATTGTCGAGATCTTCAGAGGGGCGATGGCTCACGTACACGATATCCCAAAACATTTGTACTCATTTCAAAACCAAAACCTTTTGAAAAGTCAGACCCCTTTCGGGTTCTGTTTATTTATCTATTCGACCTTTATCGCAGATTGCAAGTGCCATTGTTGTCAACTGGGCTCTGATACCAACTTTGTAACACCCCGAATCCGTAGGACTCAAGGTGCTACTGGGCTAGGATCACACAATGGATCCTGACCCTAGCCTGACAACAACTTCACTGAATCTCACAACAAGGCACCAATAGATTATATACAAAACATCAAACTGATATAAAAGTATCAAAAGGTTTATACAACGTGCTGTTGAGTACAAACAAAACATAAATATATACATGGTCAAAAGATCCCATATCCCACGAGGACGACCCAGTGTACGGAGCCCTCAGCAGATCACCCACTCTGGATCACTCTGCAGTTCTCCTAACCTGCAAAGGATCTACAACACGGTATAAAACCGTTAGCTAACCATACACATATTTGAGATGAGCATAAGCACAAGCACACGTCAGAAAAACTAAACACCTCATCATGATATCACACATTTACTCAGTTTATTATCTTATTATATATATATATATATATATATATATATATATATATATAGTCCAACACTCAAATCGTATATATAACTATCAATATGAATATATGTGACACGAGGAATATAACCCTCGCCTCTGGGTGCTCATGGCAGCTGGAGTGGTCCCTAGTCACACCCACCCGTGTACCCTGAGGGAATGGGGAGTGGCCAACCGTTTACCAAGTCTGACCCAACCACAAAGAACCGCCCAGACTCCAAAGGGATGAAAGGGACAACTGTCAAGTCCTACAATGGGCAATCACTATACCATAGGTCGGTAATCATCATAACTCGTGTTATAAAGCAGATAACACACACACCACTCATGCACACATCCAATATAAGGATGGTAGCTAAGTAAGTCCTATGGACTTACCTCAACCTTGAAGTAATCTCAACCATGATCTCAAACACGGTCCACTCCAATCTGGAGGACAACACTGCCTAATAACAAGGCATAACAATATATCAACTCATATCCATCAAAGGGGTCACACCTAAACCCAAGGGATCCATAAGGATCATACCCTAACTCATAAACCTCAAAGCCATAACCGGCATAAACAATATCATACTCATCATCATTCTAACCTCATACACGTACCTAGCATGCTACTAACCCGCTCATACTAGGAAAGGAAAGGATCTACCCAACTCTAGGTAGACCCGAGACAAGACGCACCTACGTGACGAAAAGACGCAGGGGCGGAACAGGCAAACCTCAGGCGCGGTAAGGCTCAGCCGCAGGCGCGGTGACAATGGCCGCAGGCAACGCAGGCACGGCACAGGCGCTGTGGCACGGCTTCCACAGGGGCGGCGGCTTCCAGGCGCGGGGCGGCGACAGTGCAGAACGTAGCCCGTGAGTCCTCTTTCACTCTTCACGTGATCAATTCACGTATCTTCCATTCCAACATCACACACATGCATACACATACACATACTAACATCAATCTACATTCTATACATCTAATCCTAAGCTAGAAAGGAAGAACAAGAAAGAAAGAAGGAAAGGAGAAGCAAGGAGCTTACCTCCACTGCTGGTCTAGGCAAGGGAATGATCCAAGACAGTATCTCAGCTGGCTCTCAAGCTCAGCACAACATCCACTAGCATCAACCTCAACAAGGCCACACTAAACCTCTCTTTCAACCAAGGGAAAACCAAGCACAAGATCAATAAGGAGAAGGAAGCAAGAAGGACGTGAAAGGCAGTTGGGAAAGGGAATGAAGATGCTCAGCAAGCCAAAGCAAATGAATTAGGTTAAGGAAAGAAAGGGTAAAGCACAGGTCAAGAGTCAACAAAGTCGGTTGTAGTCGCAAGAAACCGCAGGAGCGGTTCCCTGGGCTGCGGGAGCGGGAACCCTCTGGGGCGGCACACAAGACCGCGGGGGCGGCTAAAGTCAATCTCAGCTAAAGTCAAATCTCGGCTAAAGCCAAACTCGGTCCAAAAGACTAAGGCTCTTACACTTGTCTTGTTCTCTTCATCGTGGTACAATTTATTTTCCGTTTGCGAGCTTTTTTGGTTAAATCTCCGTTTCACCGCTATCGGAACGCCAACGACCACGCGAGTCATCGGATTTTGGGTCTGCTGCCGTGCTCTTATTCTTGGCATCGCCAGGACTCTGTATCTTCTTCCGGATCGTATATCGGGTTAGTAACGAATAAGTTATGAATTTATTCGTTTTCCGTATTGTGGTTTGATATAAATTGACCGTAGGCTTGTCAAAAGGATAAATGGAAATTCCATTATGCTCGCTATATTATTGTGGTAAACTTTGGCTATTTATTTGTTGAAATATGATGACAGTTGGTTCGGAAATTGCCTGCGGGCAAAACGTTATTCTTGTGAGATTTAAATGATTAACTAAAGGTTAATTGATTAAATTAAGATTACTAGAAACGTTATAAGGCTATATTAAATTCAATGAAATGAATTTAATTTGTTTTGAAACGAGAAATTCAATATAAGGAATATGATATTCCTTACAGGTGTGTTTGGAGACTTCTAGCTAACAACAACTTAGTTGCTTTGTGAGTGTATCCAGGTAAGTCTTCGGACTTACTTAGCTTCGATCTGCAGAAACCGTGCATGAGAGATTTATATCTTGTTGTGTTAAATTGTGAATGTTGATTGGCATTATGATGTGTTATATTTGAAGCATGCTTGTTATGTTTTAAGACAAGTATGATAATATGATGTGTAAAACATGCTTTAATGTTATTGTGATTATATCATGTCATGGTTATGAGAAATGGTTAAGTTGATATGTTTAGCCTATTGAGGTTTGTAATGTATGACATGATAAGCCCAGTGATGCGTGTGATACGATGATGACCTGTGAAGGTCAAGAGCATGTATAATGAGTAATTGGCGTTGAGCTTAACCATTAGCCAGGTCGCTAGCAACAATGATGTTTGGGCCGGTACGTCGCCCAGATCGCTAGTGTAAGTCAAGTCGCTAGGCTTAACCATTAATCAGGTTGCTAGCAATTGCAGTGATGCCGGAGCTTGGCCAAGCCCGGATCACTTGCGCTTGTATAATAATGACACCGAGTCTGATGGTTGTCCAAGCTTGGGTCGCACACATAATTAAAATGGTAAATGTTTGCATTAACATGAATGGGAAAAGGTTGCATGTGGTCAGTGGTTAAGATTACAACCCGCCACGAGTAATCTTGACCCGAGGCTTGATCAACCTGGCTCCGACCTAAGAGCAAAATGTCTTAATTAACCTAATTTGTGCAAATGGTGATGCTCACACAAAAGCTAGAACCGTATAAGCAATGACTCCGGCGATTTGGTCCAGGGTCGCTAATTGTAAATTTCATTTCGCATTCACGTGCATCATTTAGAAAAGCATGATATTATCTCATGAACACGTTATATGGTATTTGATTACATTTGTTGTGTCGCGATGTGTTGATATGATCTCTTGTGGATAGATTATGATCGGTGGCTAACGGTTCTAAACCGATTCTTTTTGGGTAATGCCGATCATAGGAACGCTGCAAGGACGTCAACTGCAAGAAGTGGACAGCCGGGGCAGTGTTAACCCAAGGGTTGGTTAAACTTCTTTTGAAACTAATCGCTTGCAAGCGAGTCTTTTGTTGCTTGTGTGCAACTATGTAAATGTGTCGTTTTCAGGCTGATGTTTCAGGACAGTTGTTCCGCTGTCATGTTTTAAAGTGTTGTTTTGGGATAATGCTAACTACATACATGATAGTTTTATGTAAATATTTTCTATATGACAAGTTGAATGTTTTCCTTATTTTATCGTGCTTCTTGTTGCAATGTTCTATTTGTGATGTTGTTGTGAGGCTAACTGATGGGACCCACTGTGTGGTCCTTAGCCTAGTGACCTCCTTAGCCTAGTGACGTCTTGAGTTGTTAAAAACTCAGGTCGTTACACCAAAGTCCGTTTTATTCTGTTCAAATGAATGAAACCCATATCTAGAGTCGACGCCCGAAATAAAATTTTGGGCCATTACATGGCTCATACCACACCTACCAACTTTGAGTCTTTCCTTTTAATTTAATTTTAAATGTTTTTTCCCATTGTTTCGAGTAGACGCCCGAAATAAATGTTTTGTTACCACAACTACTAACGAAATCGGAACCAAAGGAGCCCCTTCCCATGTCTCCCGGTAAAATATAATTATCTAGATTTAAGCCAATAAAATTAGGAAAATGAGTTATTCGCCCTTCAGTGATGTATATTTGGATTTAATGTTACATAACAATCAAAATTTGGATCTCATAATCGGATGAGAATCATAGCTTTGTTAGGGCTTTTTAATCGAAAGGAGAAGCCATGGTGGTTGAGCGGAGGGAGAGTGTAACAATGGTCATAGATTTCAAATGTAAACTTACACTGTTACACATCTCAGCACAAACGGTACATCGCCAAGAACACCATTCATACTCCATACACCCTATTTTCTTAGAGGTTGGTGCATGAAACACTAATGCTCGATTGAAATTACATATAACAAGCCTCGTCATATTCATGTTTTTTATCGGTGCATGAAACACTAATGCTCGATTGAAATTACATATAACAAGCCTCGTCATATTCATGTTTTTTATCGTGAACATTCCGATTTCATTCATTACAACTGACAAACCATTTCCGCGAAGAAGCTTATGTGACCTTGGAAAGAGCTCTATCTTTTTTTTGTTAGTTGATTTTTTATTGACTTTTTTAATCAATTGTCTATAGGTTTATCATATTTATGCTCTCGATACACCATGCTTAGCTATAACAAAAAAAAAACTACTTCTAACTGAAGTGGAGATTTTTTTAGAGGAATTTTTTTTATTTTATATAGTCATTAATTATTTTAAAAGTAATATTTATCAAACTAGCGTAGTATCACTCGGTTTTTCTAATATGATATTTTAATACAATAATTGCAAATTATATCTTACATATTATATAGTAAAATCATGATTGTTAGTATTTAATTTAAATTGTTTAATTTCATAAATATAAATCGAAATTAAAGAAAACATAAGTAAGTATATTTTATACTAGATAGATAGTTTTGATTTGATTGGATGATAAAGTTGTTAAGACTTGAGTGATATTGTTATAACTTTTTGTTACTTACACTAAAAGTAGTTAATCAGTTAACTATTCAAAATATTTTAAGTTGATTTTAAATGAACTAATTATGCATCCACTAATCCAAATAATATGCATGTGCACGTGTATTATTATGGTAAGACTTAAAATTACTTAGAAATATGCAACATTTGAAAGATAGTTAATAATAATATGTGTATGTATATTATAATGCTATGACTTAAAAGTGGGCAGTATAACATGGTTACATAACTTTGTATGTATACCAGAATATTAGGTTACTTATTTATAATGTCTAATCAATATAAGGATTATAAGGTTTTTAATGCTCAAAGTAGAAATATAATGCGGTACATTTTGATAAAATTAGGCCGTCTAACTTTAAAATTTTATGACTTTTTTTTTAAATTTTTTTTAAGAGTTACATTTATTTGACCCATCTATTGAGGATTTGATGGTACATGACCCTTAAATCGAGGATGTATTACTCACAAACGGAAGATATAAAAGTAGGATGACAATTTCATCCACGTGTGATGCATACCTAAATGACCCGATTCGAAAAGACAATTGAAACAAAAAAAGGTATGGTGGTGAGCGGATTACGGGTGAAACTTTTACACCCAACCTCGACTAATACAATCAAGATCTCCTGTGAATCACTGATACATGTATCTTTTGCATGTGATTGGTTGAAGTTAAAAAAAATAATGATTAAAGTGTTAGTGATTTACGAAAAAAATAATAAATAATAGAAATTTCACCAATCACGTGAGAGATATAAGAGATATGTATTAGTGATACAAAATTATCTCGAATTTAAAAGTTTGTCTTTAAATCACAAAATATGACGATTTTATTATTATTTTATGTTACAACATCATGTTATAAATAGTTGTATACCTTATTTAATGATATTATTGTTTTAATAAAATTTGAGTTTGTACTACATGTGCATAAATACTTTAAAAACTACATTATAAATTAACAATATTCATAATTCCTAACTACCTAAATGCAGTTGAATCATCCGATAATCCGACTGATAATGGGTAGATATATCCAATATCCCTGCTTGAACCATCACATTTGCCGCAAAAAGGTGTATTTGCAAGATAGAAGTATTGGGGATGAAAGATGATTATTAGATTAAAATGAGGATGGAAGTTGATGTAATTTTCATGTCTTCAATGGAAATTATTGGATTATTAGGGACGAATGATGTGTTTGGTAGAGGAGCAAGATTATTTAGGAATTATAATCTCACAATAATCCGTAATTCAAATTGAGTTATTGGATTAAAAAATGACTGAATTATCTTCTCAAATGATCCGCTATAACTCCGATTGCCAAAGACCGTTGTTGCCACCCCTCCAACACCGCAACATAGCCCCAAAGAGTTTGCCATTGACGTTGTGCGGATGAGTTGCATTTTGAAGTACCTAAATTAGTTGGACATGGAACTCTTATCCGAGCATTTCGACTTATTGTCATCCCTACGCACAAGTTACCCGACTAAATATCATCCCTACACACGAGTTAACACAAACCAACCAATTTCAATATAAAAGCTACACAAAAATTATTTTAACCAATACCCCTGCTTTGACCATCACCTTTGTCGTAAAAATGGTGTGTTTGGAAAATAGAGGTTGTTGGAATGAAAGTAGATTATTAGATTAATGGGGATGAACGTCGAGAAAATTTTCATTCCTTCAACGGAGATTATTGGATTATTAGGGATGAAGGGTGCGTTCGGTAGAGGCGAGATTATTTAGCGATTATAACCCCACAATCATCCCGTGATTCAAATTGAGTTGGATTAAATAAAAAAGTCAGAATGATCTTCTCAAATAATCAACAATAACCCCGATAATCCCCCGATGCCGAAGACCATTGTCGCAACCCCTCCAACATTGCAACATAGCCCAAGGTTTTTCCATTAATGATGTGCAGACGAGTTGCATTTTTCAAGTTAAAAATATAGGGCGAAGACAAATCGTTTCAATAATAGCTCGAAAAAAACTGAATTTAAGCTCAATTATTTCTCATACAAGTCGAATATAAACACATTTTTATATTCAGTTAAATTTATGTTCCGAATTAGTCGGCCTAGTATTGCTCGAATAAGACTATAACTCTATAAGAGCTCCATTTTTAGTTAATTGGGTAAACTTACAAAAATGTATGTAAACCGAGTCATGTGATAAACAAGGCCAATAAATAAACGTGAAAGTTAATCGGAAGACCAGCGAAGCACCGTCGCCGTTACGCTGCAGTGCTGCACAGACTGAAGGAAAAATATCCAACGCAAAAAGACACGAACACATCTTAGTACACAGAGGCAAAATCATCCTCTCAAAGTCTCAACTCGTCGTCTTCCCCAGCTCTCACTTCTCTCACGTCAATTGAACATACACAATCATCAATTTCATTCATCCTCCACAATTTTACAAGCTAATGGCTTCAGCTCTGGTTATTCTTCCACCGTTCTCTCCCAGTCTTCGCCGCCCTCTCTCCCCTTCATTTTCGAGTCGAGGTCGATCTAGAGCGTTCGTTCTGAGAGCGGTACAACAAGGCCCTTCTGCTACTTATGCTAGAGATATGGAACGCCTTTCTGCCAAGGAGTCTCTCTTGCTCGCTGTATGCTCAAATTTTTCTGTTTCCCCCCCCCCCCCCCCCAATTATTTTGGTTCCGCAATTGGTGTGGATTGAAATTTGATCATTCAAGTACGCTATCGATTGCTAATTGGTTCTTCAGTTTGCGCGACCTGTCAATTTTACTATTCAATACGCTCTAGGTTGCTAATTAGCTGCTCTATTTTGCAATTTTTTTTAAAAAGAAGTTTTTTTTTAACCATGCTTGCGTTGACCGTTAAATTCGGATCTTTAGATTGAGCAAAGTGGGAGGATGTAATCGTTTGCTGTTGTTATTCTATCTACTATGCACGCCAACTATCAAGGGGGACTTACAGTTATGGAAATGGATTGTGTTTGTGATGCCATTTGAACTTGATTCAACAATATTGAGGAATCATTTTCATGGTCAACAATGATCATGTCCTAATTTAGTTTGCCGAGCTCCCAAAAAATGGATTGAACTGCGCTATCATGTTCCTTTTTATGCTGAAAGTCTAATATCCGTGCATCAGTTCTGATTATATTATCTACTCCATTCTGTCATAGTTCAAGGATGCAGGAGGATTTGAGGCTTTAGTCACTGGAAAGACCACCGATGTGCAGCGAATTGATGTAACGGAGCGAATAACTGGTCTTGAGCGCCTCAATCCATCACCTCGACCAACAACGTAGGTGCTAGCTAAGATTATCACAGATTCAATGTGTGCAGGAAAACGTCAACATTGTTGAAATATGCAGTTGATTTGCACTTTCCAACTTTCAGGGCACCTTATTTAGAAGGCAAGTGGAAATTAGAGTGGTTTAGTTCTGATACACCGGGATTCGCTTCTGCTCGTTTTATCTTGGAGTAAGCATATCTATTATGATCATTGTGGTACAGTCTATGTTGTGTACATTAGAGCTGATTCAATTCTTTACTCACTACCTTTGATGCAGGAAGTTACCTACCACCTTGGCTAACATTTCAAAAATGGATGTTTTGATTAAGGACGGGTATACAAAAGTCACTGCAAATTTGAGATTATTGAACTCGGTAGTACACTCCTGCTGACTTAAGTTTCTGCTTTTCTACTTTCTCGTTTTCGGTTTTATAAGCTTAGAATGTATGGCCTTATGAGTGAACCTGTGCTTAAGTTTTGTTTTCTACTATTTCAGAGTTTGGCTTTAACTTTAGGAAGCTGTTTTGTTTAAGCATTGGACTGGATAACCTCATGTGATGTTATGTATGTGTTACCGGAGGCTTGATATATTGCAGGCTTTAATTGTGTGAGCTTGGTATTCAATTTCTTACACATACTGGGATTGGGAGGTTTGGCAAGAATAAGTTCTACTGTGAGACATTTGTTGAAGAGAGGATTTCTGTCACATCATGATTTCTGAAACCAATCAGTGATTTTCATGTTGAGAGATTGGAAAGATCTGCTTTCCTCCTGATTGTAGGTGTCTAATTTACTGCAGATAGAAACCAACCTCATTTTCTCCTCCAAATTATCTGNCTGGTTTTATATTCAATTTAGGTGAATTTTGGTTAGGCTATAGAGAGCTAGAAAAAGGTTGTTAGGTGATGAGTGGTGAAGTGTTAGTCTCTCCTGCAGGTTACATTAGAAGGACATATCCTATAAAACTGGAATAACCCTTATGGTTCAGGAGATGAAGATGTCATGTTGTAAGAGAAACTGACCTTCTTTGACTAGAGAGTTGATCTTTCACTGTTTAGTGAAATTTTAATCTTGGAATCCGGGTTCCCTAAGATCTGTGTGTGTTTCCTTATTCATGCTCTATCAAATTTTGATGAAGAGTGAACATGATAGGCTATACATTTTTTTCGCCTTTATGCATTATTACATAAGTGATAATTCAGTAGCTCATAGGCCAAAAGTTTTTAGGTCTGCTTAGACCAGCCATGATAGTAGATGAACTTAAAGAGCCTCCTGTCTATTGTACATGTGAAAATATGTCATTTGGTCATTGTTGTAGCATCCTCAATTTCCTAAGGTATGCATAATGTATTTGTATTGCAGATCTTAAGAGATACAGCCGGAAAGGCTGAAGTTCTTACACGGTTGGATGCAGGCCCATCCCCAGTAGTCGAACAGATACCCGAGCAGCAGAGCTAGATGTTAATTTATACGTCTTGTTTTAAGCAGCATATGAGGTGCACAGTATCTTAGTTGCATTTTTCATTACTTCGGTGTTCGATTTATTCACTGTTTGAAGCCTAATAGCTCCATAATCGCCTTATTATTTGCAATGGCTTCTGAACACTTGATCATTTCTTAATTCTGCGACTATACAAAATTCAAGAGAAAGTATGGAAGCAGGATTTCCTGAACTGGCTCTTTGTTGTTAAAACTTGTCAATATGAAGCGCATAAATTTTGCTTTTTATAAATAAAGGATATGATTTGTTACTGTTAACTCTTCTTGTATCCGTTCCGGGACCAAACGACGTGGGGGACACACGCCACAAGTGAAACACACATACAAGCATTCGGGGTTCCATACTAAAACCAATTGACAATAAGTGAAGTAACCTTGTGCTTATATGCTAGGTTCACATTCTATTGTATTGTCATGCGGGATAGATACTTTCTTTTTCTTCACTGCATCCCTACAATTACTTATTCGGAAAAAAAGGAAAAAGTTGGTACGGTAACTCAACCCTCAATTTTTTCTAAAAATCTTTTGGGTCCTAATTCCTTATTTTTAAAAAAGGAATTGTGTTTCTTTCGATTTTTTTTGACATTACATAATTGTATTGTCCAAAATCGTTTATATCCTACAACTGTATTGTCAACACATTTGTTGATAGTTTTTGTTTTTGAATACAAATGGTATTGCGGATGAAGACTTAAGACTTCGTATGAGCTCACTACTTTGGTTGCAGGGCTGTCTTGGCTCATTTTCACGAGTTTGTTCAATGTTGTTAACTTTTCTTAAAATATGATGGATTCAAACCTACATGAAATAAGACACAATAAGAGAAATGTGTAAGATAATAATGTCGATTTTCCATGAGAGGTTTCAAAAGTTTTTAATTGAGCTGATCTTGAGATTATCTCCTTCAATATATTTTATTCTCAATTTTCATCTCTAAAATTATGAAGAAAAAAATTTTGTTTTGTACATCATTATTTTGGTAATTAAAATCTTAAAACTTATTTGACGTATCTGATCTCCTTTTATAAAATATTCATCCAATTATTTTTTCTTCTTCGTCTAATTTTCACACCTTACATAACTCTTCAAGCTATCAATACATCTAAAAACCATAACAATGAAAAAACTTATTTCATCGAATATATTCATCTTCACACGAGCGCTTCAATAGCTCACTTTTGTTGTTGAGATGATAGCCAAATTATCCCATCGTAGATTACACAAACACACAAAGTTCAATTCTAATGTACATGGTCAATGAAACCCCTTCAATTACAATTAATTTTAGAATATAGTCTCACTAAATCTATGGACTTTATACTTAAATGGTAAAAATATATTGGGGAAATTGGGGAATGGATTCTACATCAATAGGAATCACCAAGGCCAATATACCCGTATAAACATGAAAACCTTGGAGAATATAAATAGAGGATATAAACAACTAATTACAAAGGACCCTAAAACATAAGTATTAACATAAAATAATACACTATTCTCTATACATCCACACATATATAAAAAAAAAAATCCGAAATATCAAACACAAAACTTATTATTCAAAGTAACAATTTTTTTGGCAGAAAGAACAAAAACGTAATTTTTGACCCATACTTTTTCTCCTTGTTAATTATTTATTTATAAATTGCAGTCCTAAACCACGTTTATTAAAAAAGAGGACAAGAAACACAATTTTGACATAAGGGACAATATCTTATGCCCAACTTTCCTACTCGGTCCAATCTATTCTAAAAAAGGTTTTTTTTTTTTTTAAAAGTCCGATCCGAATTCATTACAAGTCCGAATTTGCCCAAATCTACTCCTACCTACACAACAATAACTTGTACTTACATTCAAAAATCAGATAAGATAATAACCAATTAACCAGCATGAACTATACAAACATGTTGTGCATGAAACATACGCCATCATGTACAAGATTTATGCAAATTCTAAATATTACACGAGAATCATGATACTTGTGTACATGACACAATTTACAAGCATCTAAATTCATAAAAATGACATCAGGAAACAAAAATTCATAACTAGTATCAATAGAATGTGTAATTGCTTGTATGGTATATATGCATCATACAAAAATTAATATACAAGAAATGGTGATTATATAGGAAATAATAAAACCGTCAAAGACTAAGGGCGTGTTTGTTAGTAGATTAGTCAAGGTTATTTTAGATTATAATTTGGGGATTAATGTTATTGACATATTTGATTGAAGATGTAAATTTTTAGAGAGATTATAAGGGAGATTATTAGGGATTAAAAATGACTAAAAAATAACCTCCCTCCAGCAAGGTTAAAGGGATTAATTTCTTTTGATTATTATAGATTCCACGTATACTCTCACATAAACAAAACCCGACACAAAAGAAAAACCAAAAAAAGCGCTTGTCAATCGTAGCCGTCTACCCCAAGGGTCCTCTTCGATCGTCTCACTGGTTTATCAATATATTAGTTTGTTCCATTAATCGCCGATTATTGGTTTGATCTCGATTTCATATGTGCGAAGATCCTGAGAGTGAATCTGTAAATTTCTATTAATTAAGTCCATTAAAAAGCTCTTATCAAACCGACATCTAAATTATCTTAAATTAATTAATTTCTAATAAATTTATGTAAAATTTTAATCTCTCGTTTCTCTTGTGACCATGGCCTATATTGCGGATTTGCGGTAAAACGACACCGTGCACTTTGAGAATTGCTCTTGTCACGACCTCACAACGGTTCGCCGTCTAGATTCTGGACTTTGGACTTCAGAAAGCAAAAACCCTTGCGCCTGTTATTATTCCCTACACAAAAAACCTTTCAACATTCAAGGTCCTCTAATGGTTGCTACTGCCGCTCTTCGATTGTTCAAACACCAAATCTGACGACTTTTTCCGGCGCCGCTGAACTGGGCACGGCTTTGAAAAGCCGAACGCAGGGAGACTTATAGAGAGTGCTCAAAGGTACGAACACCCACTTCAAAAAGTCTCTCCAGATTTTTTTATGGTTATCTCATGTTCAAATTTCGACCCTTTTTGCTGAATAAACAAGCCGGAAGCTAGTTATGATTACCCATTTGCAAAAGGTCACAGCTTATCTTGCTCGTCAATGGGTTTATCGTAGCTTGTCCTTAAACCCTGTTAAATTTCCCGAACCTAGTGTACCAGGTGGAGTTCACAATTTTAGGTTTTATGGTAAAAAAGCTGTTAGACTTGAAAATTACGGGTCTTCAAATTCGCACAATAACAACATTGTTAGGACCGTACGGGCTAATTGGCAAGATGCCCGGGCTGCATTGGTAGAGTATTTGCATTCTACTAGGGGCTTGTCTTTTACTGATGCTGATCTTATAAGCAAGTATTCGCCCCGGTTTCTACAGAAGCTATTGGAAAAAGTTGTTGATTGTGAGCCAGAGGATAGGGCTAGGTCTTTAGTTCGTCACCTTCGCTTTCATCCGATTAATGAATTCGAGCCTTTCTTTGAGAGTATTGGTTTGGAGCCTTCCGAATATGTGCCTCTTATTCCTCGGGGTTTCATGTTTTTGAATGATGATGCAAATTTGTTGGAGAACTATCAAACCTTGTGTAATTACGGTGTGCCACGCGTTGATATTGGATGGATATATAGTGAAGCAAGGGAGGTATTTGGGTACGGCAATGGCGTATTGTACTCAAAGCTTAGAAATCTTGAAGGGAAGGGAATGAGCCAGAGTGATGTAATTGATATTGTTTGTCATCACCCTCATCTTTTGATTGGCAAAGCGTACAGTGACTTCGGTAATGTCTTGCAAATACTCAGAACTATGGGGTTTCAACTTAGTTGGATTAGAAAATTTTTGCCAGTAAATGTGGTTTATGATTGGAGACGAATTCATGAGTTGTTATGTCTGTTTGGTGACATGGGGTGCGACAAGGAACAGTTGGGAAATTTGATCGGAGTACATCCAAAGCTTTTATTCGATGGTTCTGGTAGTTCCACATTTTCTCTCATCGGGTTCAAATTGAAACTCGGTTTCAGAGGGGAAGATATATGGTGCATGCTCAAAAATTTTCCACAAGTTGAAGTTAGTAAATTCGTTTCTAATCTAAAAGGCGCCTTTTGCTTTCTTGATGAGATGGAAATGGACCCTGTTGATATAGAAAGAATTATTGGTTTACACTATGAATGGCTTGGTTTGTGCTCATTGAAAAAACCTGCTACCATGTTGCTTTATTTGCAAGCTAGTAAACAGCAGGCTTGTGATATCATTAAGGAGGATCCTCTGGTCCTGAAGAGTTGGGTTCGAGGAACAAAGTTTAAGCGAGTGCCTAGTGTTAGCAAGGAGGTTGAAGAAATGTTATTAAAGCAGAAGATTAATTTCTTATTGAGATTGGGATATATTGAGGATTCGAAAAAGATGACAGATGCTTTAAAGCTTTTTCGCGGCAAAGGAGATGAACTTCAAGATAGATTTGACTGTCTTGTGAAAGCTGGACTTAGTTCAGAGGTTGTCTCTAAAATGGTTAAAGGTTCCCCTAAAATTCTGAACCAATCAAAAGAAAATATTAAGGCAAAAATTAACTGCCTTGTTAATGAATTGGGTTATCCTATATCTAATTTGGTGTCATTCCCTTCATTTATCGCTTATACGATTGATAGAGCAAGGCTTAGACATTCAATGTACAAATGGCTGTGTGATGAAGGCATAGCAGATCCAAATTTGGCTTTGAGTACATTCATCGCATGCTCAGAAAAGATCTTCATCAATACATATGTTAACAGTCATCCAAAAGGACCTCAAGTTTGGGAAGAATTCAAGAAGAAGATATATCTTGTATAATTTATTTTTTGTACAACAGCTTTTCCAATGTCTACTGTTGATTATTTCTTATACAAGAAACAAATAATTCCTAACTTTTCGGATGACTCCTGGCATCTGAGCAATTTTCATGAATTTGATTAAGAAAAATCACATACTGTTTTCTCTGTTGTTGTTGTTGTTGTTGAATCTTTTTAGCATTTAGTGTTAGCAAAAGGACCTCAAGTTTTCATTTTTACCAAGTGATTTTTGCTATTGCATCAAAACCATCTTCGGTAAGTATGCTTATAAACATTTTTAGCCGAGATTCTATTTTACTTGTGCTTAATGTTTTCTTTTATGATGAATACATGCCGTTGCACGTTATCTTATATGGACATTGATTCTGTAAGTATCACTTGCCAGAATTTTTTCCTGCTGACCTCCAAAGTTTGATGATAGTAGAAGCAGTGTTTTTACCTGCATTAGTTTGTAATTTGGCCTTTCTTTCTGTTTGCAGATTAGACGAGGGGCGGCGCTTTCTGTTTCTGTACAGGAACTTCAGTATGCCCAAAAATGCTTGAGAATTCAGATTGGATCATATCATTGCTGGTCTAATCTGTTGACTGGATAGACTTCCAGGTTTTATAGAGCTTGAATTTTTAGGTATTGTTTATAGATTTTCTGAATTGAGTTTGTAGTTCTCATTATCAGAAGCACACAAAATTGTTACTTTGTAAATGGAGCTGTTGGTTGTTTTATTGCCAATGCTTCAATTATTTGGCGTGTATCCATACGGATCATACCTAATGCGTAATGATACAATGTCCTAACAAATAATATTCAGTTGACCTAATAAAATAAGGCTGCATTTTTTAAATGTTGTCTAGAAGATATGAGTGCTGTTGGATAACAAATACAATAAGTTAACTTAGAGATGGGCTCGGTTTGAACCGGCGGTTTTCGAACCGACAAATTAGGTTTGGCGGTTTAAGTTTCGGCCGGTTTACGGTTTAGGTTTGACAAAATAAAAAACCTAAACCAACCCAAATCGACAGTTTTACCGAGCAAACCGTCAGTTTAAGCCTTATTTAATTTTTTTTTAAGACCGTCGGTTTCCAATTTAGCAAACCGGCGGTTCGCAAACCTAAACCGACGGTTTAAGTTTACGATCCATCTCTAATTTAACTTAGTGGTAAAGGTATGCTAGATTCTGGTTTGAACCCCTGTGGTCTCGGTAAGGGCTCGTATGGTATCCTACGGTTCCTTGGGAATAAAAAATCGGTTTTGGAATCGTTCAAATTGATTCCTTGTTTGATAGCAAAAAGTATGAACAAATTTAGCTCATTGATTTATCACAAGCAAGTTAGGACATAACCATTATATTATAAACAAATGTCTTTTCAACCCTAATTTTTAATCTTAATCTCAAACACCATGTTTCAAGAATCGAATTAGGTTATTCCTCATTCTCTTCCATCGAATTAGGTTATTCCTCATTCTCTTTCGATCCAATCAGAGATCTGCACACGTACCAAACGAGTCTTAATGTTGTCACACTGGTGACAATTAGTGTTTTAAAATATAAACTTCCAACATTGCCCTTCAAAAGACTCGCTTGTTTCAAATATGGTGTTGGTGGCTTTGCATATTTCGGTATTTCCCGTGGTAGATAAAAAATATAACAAAAACTGGGGGATATTGTACATAATTTTAAAAATGTTTGGTCCACTAGGTAAAATATGGAAAACCTTGGTATATTAGGTGAAATTACCAAAAAAAGCTGTGCCTATATATTGAGCCATCCAAGTGTTGGGCCCGTGTTGACCCAATTTGGCCCAGAGCATGATGAGTTGTATGCCCTAATTTACGTCATTTCCCCATTTTCATTCCTGTGTGGAGACCGGAAAGAAGATGAATGCATCGTTGAAAGCAGTGGAAGGTTGCCGGAGTAATATTTTCCAGCTAAGGGCCGCTCTTTTCCATTCTACTCCCGTTTTGGAACGCCGACGACGCAACCATTGGCAGCCTGTAAAGTCCCCTCAACTTCTACATTCAGTATTTGTGATTTTCTATTGCTTCTACATAATGCTTTCAGTTTTTTTGCTTTAGGATGTAATTGCATCGATTGAATTGATTAATTTCGATGAAATTGAAACCTCTGTAATAGAATTTCGTGTATTCTGGATCCGAATTATGGATTCCTTAAGCATCTGGAAAGAATATCCATTTCGTAATGATTTTGATTTACTCCTCATTAAGGTTTTTGTAACTCGGTCTTTGATCTTGATGTGCAGAAATCTACCAATTCTAGAAGAACGTGGAAACAGCAATGGAAACGTAATGTTCTACGCAACTTCAATACCTACGCTGATGATTTTTTCCAGGTGATTAACTCTACCTTCCACAGCGTTTTCTCTTCCTGGTTTGAAAGTTTGAACCTCGCCGATCATTGAATATTGATTTTCTAATGTTATGGCTTGCTTGTTGATTTTTGTAACTTCATTTTGTTAATTTTTATACCAATTGTTTGTTTTAATTTTAATGGTAATGGTGAGTATAAGTGGTAATTTAGTTAATCAATAGAACTTCGAGAAGATGCTTCATGGAATGAGCATTTGAGTGATTGTTATTCGTTTGCTGACTTTGCCATCCCAATTATGTTAAAACACAGAGTTGGATACCCTTCACTGAAGAAGATGATCCTGGCAATAGAGGTCCCTCATGGTTTAGAGGGCAGCCAGGGGGCAGTGGATCAAGACAGCACGGAAATCCTAACCGAAGTCACAAGGCAAGGGGAAGAAGTGAGGACCTACCTCCTAATACATTCATTATGTCTATTTTCTTCATCTGAACATATTTAAAACTCATGTAATTGCATTACTTGACACTTGTTTTGAATGCTTGATGTATGTTAGTTTGTAGGACTATGTTAAACATGTGTTGTACATGTTAACAGATATGCCCCTTGTGACCCTTTCCAGGAGGCTTTGATTTCTATGATGATGATGCTGAAACTATAATTCGAGCTGCTTTCGGTAGTGGAGAGCGGATTTCCTTTTGGTCCTTTGTGAATGAGGAAACTGGCCATCATTGGAGGAGTTCATCAGGCTACACTAAGGGTCAGAAGGGTAGTTCCTGGCATGGGAGATTTTATCACAGTGATGACGAGGAGGAGGACGACGACTCACGTTCAGATACCAATTATTCACAATCGACATCATCTTCAGACAGATTGGCCCTCGGTTTGAGTCCTCATGGACCTCTTAAACTCGACGATGTTAAGCATGCGTGAGTTTACCTTAATTACACTAATCAATGTATTATCTTCCGTAACACAAATTTGATATCATTTTTGTTCAATTCCAGATACCGGGCTTGCGCATTGAAGTATCATCCAGATCGACACCAAGGACCCTCCAAGGTATACAAAGTTATTACAAACCATTAAACTTTGTCCTTACAATTATATCTTCTGCTTACTAAACATGGTTATTGCATATTATCAACAGAATAACGCGGAGGAGAGGTTCAAGCTATGCACTGCTGCATATCAGTCTCTCTGTGATAAGCTGGCTGTCAACTGAAATCAAGATTTAGGAGGTCTGTCAGTATACACTTAACTCCATTCTCCTTGCGATTATAGGGAGAATCACTTGATCATTTTAACAGGGGTTTCGGATGGCAATATACCTTTCTCTTTGGGGGTGCAATTCGATTGGCGAGCTTCTGTTTCTGTGTTGCATTGTGCTCTAAAATTTGGTTAGCCTCTTTTAGTGGAATAAATTGTTATTGATGTATACGTATTTCAGTTATTTGTATCTGTCTATCTGATAAGAAACCTTCCCCGCCATTGTAATTGATTTCGGCATTTTTTTTTCTCCAAAAAAAATATAAATTAAAAAATTCAATGTTATTGATGAAGGAGGCTAAGTAGCAGATGAAATGGTAGAATATCTATTGTATTAGAATCGTGAATACAAGGGTGTATATATACATATAATTTTTATGTGTATCTGATGACACTCGTCACAATCCCAGGGCTATGTGCACTATTCTAGCACCTCCGAATACTAGCCAGTATTATGGACAACTGTCTTGCTATCCCCCCTCGATCCAATTGTCCGAAGGTAAAGATTGGAGTGCATGTGATTAAATTTGGCGGATGAGAGTGGTTTGGTTAGGATATTTGCAATTTGATCTTGAGAGGGGATATGAAGGTAATGTGAAGAGCTTTTGCTTGAACCTGTTCACGAACAAAACGATGGTTTAGAGACAAGTGTTTGTTCTTGTGGTGTTGAACATGATTGCTTGCTAGATAAGTGGCGTCAATATTATCACACTAAAGAGTTGGAGCTTGAGGTAGATGGATGCACAGCTCAGCAAGAAGCCATTGTAGCCATAAGATCTCACAAGTAGCATGAACTAGAGCCTTGTATTCAGCCTCTGTTGAGGAACGAGAGACCGTGTCTTGCTTCTTTGAAGACTAAGAAATGAGGTTGGGTCCATGGTAGACGTGATAACCTAACTAAGCGTCGGTCAAGTTTGTCTCCCCTACATCAGAGAAGGTTGATAGCTTGTTTTGTGTGGTGGAGGAGATATGAAAGCGAAGATGGATAGTGCTTTGGAGGTAGCAAATGATTCGTTTAACAACTAGCCAGTGAACATCTCGTGGATCATGCATATGACTGTGTTATTCGATGAGGAATACGTGTTTAAGACTGCTCCCAACATAATCAAGATCTTAATAAAATCTAATAAAGAAAATGTCAAGGATTATCTCAAGAAAAAGAATCTGGAAAATGATGATATTGAATGGCTTTCTGAGTATGAGTTCGGTCAATATACAATTGAGGCATTAAGAGTTAATTCATGTATTAAATATGGTTTTTAACACATGCTGGCATACTCGATTGATTGCAAATGAAATATCAAGTCTGGTAAAAACAAGGTATTGAAGAGAGCCAACAATGCTTTTTGTAGACGTGTGGATCTTCCATTTTGTTGGATATGACAGAGGCATCAAAAGTGAAAGCAAGACAAAAATTTACAGTATGTCATTCCAACGCGAGAGAGTAAGTCATGGATATGTTTGGTTTGAGAGAGGTATAATCCATCTGCAGAATGAGATATTTCAATACCTAAGAAGTATATTGATGGCGTGCGTAGAAGAGTAAAATGAATTGTGAATTGAAATCGTATATTGCTTCAAAGTATGATAATGCATATATAGGTTGTAGGAGGTTACAATATCTATATAATGAAGGGATCTTAAGGGAAAGGATATTATCAGAATATATATTTGCTTAAAATAAAATGGTCAACAAGGAAGGTAGGATATGTGGGATTAGGATAAGGATTTTGGTCTAACATCCCCAAGCAAGATTGGCGGTCGATCAAAGAGTCCAATCTTGGAACATAGCATAGCAAAACGTTGTTGGGCAAGAGGCTTTGTGAGAGCATCAACCACCTGGTCATCGTTGGCAAAAAGATTGGATTAGCACATAGGTTGGTAGCTCCAATGTTATCAAAGAAGATGGTAGGTGGGGATGAGAGGGAGCGTCCAATTTCCTGGAGTAGAGACTGAATCCAAGATAATTCAGTGGCAACGTTTGCAATTGTTTTGTATTCGGCTTTAGTAGAAGAACGAGCTATGGTGCGTAACTTCTTTGAACTCCAAGATATAGATTTTGGCCAAGGTAGACAATGTGTGCACCTGTGGATAGGTAATTTGTTTGGTCTCCCGCCCAGTCAGAATCCGAGAAGGCATGGAGTGTGGATGGTGAATTGTGACGAAGTAACAGTCCAAGACTAGATGTGCCAGATAGATAACGCAGAATGCGTTTAACAGCAGACCAATGAAGTTCAGTTGGTAAGTGCATGTACTGAGAGAGTTTGTTGATGGCATAAGCAACATAAGGCCTTGTGAGGTTAAGATATTGAAGACTTCCAATGAGCTGGCAATACTGTAAGGGAGTGGATAAGGCTTTGTTGAATCCGTCGAGAAATCAATGTTTGTAGACATAGGCGTGGCTATAGGCTTGGCAGAAGTCATGTTGAAGCGCTCTAGAACGTCCATGATATATTTGTGTTGGTTGAGAAATAAACCAGCTTTGCAGGGAAATACTTCAACTCCAAGAAAGTATTGTAGGGAACCTAGATCCTTGAGGGAAAATCTTCTTGTTAGTTGAGTAATTACTTGTTGGACATCCGTGGCTTGGGATCTTGTGATAATAATATAATCTACATACACTAGAAGATAGACAACACCCGTAGTTAGTTTTAAGTAGAATAGAGATGTGTCAGTGACAGAATTTACAAACCCAATGTGGAGTAGATGCGATCTAAGTTCATTATACCAAGCTCTCAGAGCTTGTTTGAGTCCATATATGGCCTTCTTGAGTTGACACGCATGAGTTGGTTTATCTGGATAAATACAACCCGGGGGTTGTTTCATGAAAACTGTTTCAGTAAGGTGTCCTTGGAGGAAGGCATCATAGTATCAATCTGTCGTAGAGACCATCCCTTGGTAATTACTAAGTGTAGGATGAGACGTATTGTTGTAGGTTTAATGACTGGACTGAAGGTCTCTTGGTAGTTAATACGGGAAAATCTCGCTAGGACTCGATCTAGGTGCAAATGACTCTGTTGAACCCTAACTAGAACCAAACGTTGAACAAGCAACAAAGAAGACACAAGGAAAAACGAAACTCAAAGAAGAAAGAACCAAGGAGAGAAACAAGAGTAAGAACCTCGATTTAAAGGATCAAGACCCAAACTCCGTCAATCCTCAACCCAATCCACACTACAACCTTAAACAAGCCTCAAGAAGGAAGGAAGCACAAGGAGGAGGCGAGTGAAGGTTTGAAGCACCAATCTAGGGATCGACACAAGCAAACTCAACCAAGCTTAACAACTCACAACGATATGCCAACCAAAGGCTCTCTCACTTTGATTGATTTTGTGTAGAATAAACAATGTCTTTTGCAAATGAAATAACGTAACTAGAAAAGAAACTAAGGAGGCTATAAATAGGCACTCCTATCCTAAAAGAAAAAAGGTAAAATAAAACCAACAATATAACTTAGGAAAATAAAGAGAGCTCCCTAAGTTATAACAAAAACACAAGTCTTAAAAATTAGGGTTTCGGCTATCTCGGCCTCCATCTTAGTGTCGTCTAACAATCCCGGCCGAGATCTGTCACATGTCACGCCTAGCGCTTCGCTCCCGGCTCCGTTCGTCCGTCGTCCGCTCCTTGCTCCGCTCGTCCCTCCGTAGCCTGCTCCTGGCTCCGTCCGTCGCCTGCTCCTGTCTGCTCGTCCATCGCCTGCTCCTGGCTCTGTCTGTCGCCTGCTCCGTCCGTCCGCCGTCTACTCCGGTGTCCGCTCTCCGCCTGGGTTCCTTTGCCGCTAGGGTTTCGCACTCCGTCTTCAAACACATCCTTAGAACGTTCCAACGTATGCATTGCCGTCATACTTGGTACACTCGGAGCTGATGCAGTCAAGATGTGAACCATGGTGGTCGGATGGTTAGATAGTCCTTGCATGACGCCATGCAACGTAAGGATTGCAAAAGTTGTTGAAGCATAGTCTTGTATTTCCTTGGCTCTAGCCCTTGTTATAGGACCTTATGTAGGGATATGTCCTTGTGTAGGGTCTATAGAGGATGGTACTCCATCATATTCCCCCTCTTGGAGAGGATTCGACCCCGAATCACATTCTTGATCATCCATTGCTTCAAAAGGGCTCAAGTCACCTACATTGAAGGCAGGGCTCACGCCATATCCGTCCGGCATCTCAAGGACATAAGCGTTGTCCCCCACCTTGCGGATCACCTTGAAAGGTCCATCACCTCTAGGGGATAACTTGGATTGGCGTTTCTCCGGGAATCTTTCCTTGCGCAAATGCAACCATACCAAGTCTCCCGGTTGAAAAATCACCTTCCGTCTCCCCTTGTTCTTCCTTGACGCCACTTGTGTAGCTTTGGCCTCTAGTGTAGCTCTTGTGCGAGCATGTAACTCCTTGATTGTCTCGGCGCATCAAAAGCCACTAGCTCCTCCATAGGCAACGGTGATAAATCAAATGGAGTTAAGGGGTTAGTTCCATAAACACATTCAAAAGGAGTGATGGGGGTAGAAGAATGCATAGTCCTATTGTAAGCAAATTTAACATGTGGCAACACATCTTCCCATTCCTTTGGATTATCCTTTAATAAAGCCCTAAGAGTAGACGTTAATGTTCTATTGGTGACCTTGGTTTGCCCATCCGTTTGTGGGTGACTAGAGGTTGAGAAAAACAACCTTGTACCTAGTTTTCCCCAAAGGGCTTTCCAAAAGAAACTTAAGAACTTAACATCCCTATCACTTATTATAGTTCGAGGTACCCCATGTAGCCTAATTATTTCCTTAAAGAATAGATTGGCTATGTTATATGCATCATCCGTCTTATGACAAGCAATGAAATGTGCCATTTTGGAGAACCTATCAACCACAACAAATATAGAGTCCCGTCCTTTTTTAGTTCTAGGTAGTCCCATTATAAAATCCATGCTAATATCCTCCCAAGGGGAACTAGGCGTGGGTAATGGTGTGTATAAGCCGTGTGGTTTTAGCTTGGACTTTGCTTTAAGACAATCAATACATCTCTTAATCATGTGTTTTATGTCCTTAAGCATATGTGGCCAATAAAAATGTGATTGTAGCATGTGATAAGTTTTATCCCTCCCAAAATGACCCAATAAACCTTCTTTATGGTCTTCTTCCACAAGCAATAACCTAAGGGAACATTTTGGCACACACACTTTATTAACCTTAAACAAGTATCCATCAAACAAGAAATATTTATCAAAAGGGCCACTAGTCATGCATCGGTTATATATGGCTCCAAAATCCTTATCATCAACATATAATTCCTTAATGTAAGCAAAACCTAACACTTTAATATCTAATGTTGTGATTAATGTGTGTCTCCGGGATAGGGCATCGGCTACTATGTTATCTTTTCCTTTCTTATACTTGATAATGTAGGGAAAAGTCTCAATGAATTCCATCCACCTACAATGCATTCTATCTAGCTTATCTTGGCTTCTAAAATACCTCAAAGATTCATGGTCCGTTTTCAAAACAAATTCTTGTGGCCATAGGTAATGTTTCCAAGTCTTAAGTACTCTAAAAATGCATACAATTCCTTATCATATGTAGAGTAGTTCAAACAAGCACCTTTCAATTTTACACTAAAGAAGGCGAGAGGTTTACCTTCTTGTATTAATACTCCTCCTATGTCAATGCCGGAGACATCACATTCAACCTCAAAAGGTTTAGTGAAATCCGGGAGAGCTAGAAGTGGAGCATTGGTGAGACATCTCTTCAACTCCATAAATGCTCTCTCTTGAGTCTCCTTCCACTCAAATTGCACCTTCTTCTTGGTTAGGGCCGTAAGGGGGGCTGCAATTGTACTAAAGTATCAGACAAATCTCCTATAGAACGTAGCTAGCCCATGGAAGCTCCTTACGTCTCCCACCGAACGTGGAGTAGGCCAATCCGTGATGGCCTTGATCTTGTCTTCATCAACTTGTAGTCCCTTAGCACTCACTACAAAACCAAGGAAGACAACCTTGTTAATACAACATTCACATTTATTAAGATTGGCATATAAGTACTCAATTCGTAAAGTAGAGAGGACTTCCCTAAGGTGTTCTTCATGCTCTACTAGAGACCTACTATAGATGAGAATATCATCAAAATAGACCACTACAAACTTACCTATATATGATCTTAAAACATGATTCATGACCCTCATATATGTGCTAGGGGCATTTGTTAACCCAAAGGGCATCACAAGCCACTCATAAAGACCAAACTTGGTCTTGAAAGCGGTTTTCCACTCATCACCCTCTTTCATCCTAATTTGATGGTAATCACTCCTAAGATCTATCTTAGTGAACACGGTGGCTCCATGAAGCTCGTCTAACATATCATCTAGACGTGGTATAGGGTGACGGTACTTGATGGTTATGTTATTGATTGCTCTACAATCAACACACATCCTCCAAGTGTTATCCTTCTTAGGCACTAAGAGGACCAGAACTGCACAACTAAGACTCTCCCTAACATATCCCTTATCTAGAAGCTCTTGAACTTGGGATTGAATCTCTTGGGCTTCCTTAGGGTTCATTCTATAGGATGGTTTATTAGGAAGGGTTGCACTGGGAATTAGGTCAATTTGGTGATATATGCCTTTAATGGGGGTAGGCCAGCCGGTATCTCATCAGGGAACACATCCTCATATTCCTCTAGTAGACCTAAGATTGGTTTTGGAAGGATAGCTTTGGTTTCCTCACTAAGCATGGTTAAACTCTTACACAAGGTCATCAAAAATATGTCTAAGGAAGCAAACATACACAAGTAGTCCTTCTTAGATTCTAAGTGAGGGTGGAATGGTTGTGCTAAGAGTGCTTGGTGAGGCTTTCCGCTACCTTATCCTTATGCCTAGACAAATTTTGTTTTTGTTTAGGTGCATGGGACACGTTTTCCTCACTTCTTTTCTTTTCATAATATTCAGCAATTTGTAAAGGAGTCATAGGTTTTAAGGTCAACGTTTTTTCATTAAACTCAAAACTATGTCTATTAGTGAACCCATCATGTATGACTCTCCTATCATATTGCCAAGGACGACCTAACAATAAATGACAAGCATTCATAGGCACAACATCACAGACTATAGTATCCTCATATGATCCTAAAGTCATGGTAATTCTAGCTTTTTTGTTTACCTTAAGCTCACCACAATCATTCATCCAATGCAGTTTATAGGGCCTAGGGTGATAGAAAGTTGGAAGTTGTAATTTACTAATCATTTCAGAACTAGCTATGTTGCAACAACTTCCCCCATCAATAATCACATTACACACCTTTCCTTTGATGGTACATCTAGTATGAAATAAATTTTCTCGTTGGTTATCCTCACATGGTGCTAGTTGTGCATGCAATGTACGCCTAACAATCAAAGACTCACCATGTTCATACTCTATGCCGTCATCACTATCATGCATGTCATGTTCAAGTTCAATATCATCATTGGGTTCTCTATCATGCTCACTATCATCTTCACTTTCATACTGCTCTAAATGATTGATAATCAAAGTTTTCTTATTGGGACATTCCCGACTCATGTGACCCCTACCTTGACATTTAAAGCAAACAATGTCCCTAGTTCTAGGTGAAGGTTTAGAAGTACTCCCTCTATGACCATTTGAAAGCTCATTCAAAGGTCTTGTTGGTGTAGCTTGTGTAGGGTTCCTTCGCACATTGTCTTGAACCGGGGTGCTTGTCCGTCTCTCATCACGTTGGCCCGGCGGATCTCGGCCTGGACCTGTCGGCCGGCTGGGCTGTCTCCAAGCGCCATGTGCTCCATATGGTGACTTGCCATCTCGGCTTCTTTGCTTGGACTTTCTCTCCACCTTGATGGCTATATGTGGTAATTGCTCCATGGTGCTATAAGGATACATATCAACCTCGTTAGATAAACTCGAATTTAAGATGCGTAAGTACCTTGCCATAGTGTTTTCCTCATCCTCGAGCACGTTATCTTTCACCATGGCCATTTGCATGGTTGTGTAAGCTTCTTCGGCACTCATGCTTCCTTGTCTCAAGTTTTCTAGCCGTTGGCATAGCTTCCGGGCATGGTGGGACGGAACAAACCTAGCTCTCATGAGGGCCTTCATGTGCTCCCAAGTGGATATTGGCGGATCCAACGTTCTCAACCGTTCCTTGACAAGGTTGTCCCACCAGACTTGAGCATATCCTTGAAACTCCAAGGCTTCTAGTTGTACTTTCTTGAACTCGCCAAAATTATGGCACAACCAAATTTGCTCGACTTTTTGTTTCCCAATCCATGTATACATCTGGATCGCACTTGCCTTCAAACGTGGGAATATTGATCTTGACCTTGCTTAGGCCATCTTGCTCTTGTGGTGGCCGGAAGTAGTCTCTATCTCGACCTCGCCGAGGTTGTTGATAGAATCTCGGGTAACCCTCCCACACATCTTCTTCATGGTGTGCGTCTTGTGTAGGTTGAAAACCATCAACATACAGAGGTACATTAGGCACATTAGGCATGGGGTTAGAAGGTATTTTACCTCGTGCTAGGGGGCTGTGATGGTGATTTTCTTGTGACACCTCCCTGTGCACATTTGACGTTCCCCCCAATTCAAATGTCGATCTCAGCGGCGGAGTAGTAGGCGGTGGCTCCGAGACTCCATAGTCTCCATTCTCTTGGAAAGGCTTTCCACCGAGTCGGAGAGTCTCTTGAGCAAATTGAACACCTCCGGGGGTAGTGGTCCATTGCTAGCCTTGCTTGGGCTCCGTGACCTTGACATGCTTCAAAACAAACAATGAACACGGAAAGAGTGAAAGGTTAGAATAAAACCGTAAGCTTCTCACTTGTGTATCCCTCTTCTCTCTTGTTGATGTAGATGCAAGCTTCTTGATGTAACTGATTTGCAAGGATCAATACGATCTTAATTGATACTCTAGGCTACACAAGCAACTCCTTGTCCTAAGAGAGTAAGGATGATGTAAAGAGAAGGTTGAGTTTTGACTAAACTAGCAAGACTATGTGTTTTGAAACAAAGATTGAATTGAAGAAAAAGACTCGAGATTTGTGGTAATTAACGGAAATGGAAGAGATAAGACGTGGTGTTGTCGTTGGATGCTTGAATTGTAGGAAGAGATAGAGCCGGTGTGGTGTGTAGAGGTGAACGGTGGTGGTTTCTCCGTGTAGCTTGATTTGTTAACTCCCTCTCGGTCTTTGATCGAAATGTATTTATTTTTTTAATTTTTTTTGATTTGTGATCTAACGCTTTGCACTGGATTGTAGGGAGATCAAGGTGGTTGACCAAATTCTAGGAGACGGTTTACTAGTAGTTGTAGGAGAGTTGGATGAAGGTAGATAATGTAGTTGCTACAAAGTAGGAGAGAAGTGTCCTAAGTTGTAGCTAGGTAACCACTTTTTTTTTGTACGTTCAATAAAAGACTAGGAGGTTACTTAGGCTATAATGTAGGGAGTGAAAGATAATAGACTATAACCGTTTTGTGTTTTGTTTTGTTTGTTTTTTTTTTATGGCCGGCTACTCTATGAACAATGCCGGAAAAGAGATAGGGAAAAAGACTTTGGATCGGATAGGCTTTCTTCTCCAACAAAAACAAACTCCAACTAAAAACTACCACAACTCAAACAAGACTAAAAGAAGACGTGAACAAACTAACTTTGAATCAAAGGCACTAATTAGCTCTGATATCAATTGATACGGGAAAATCCCGCTAGGACTCGATCTAGGTGCAAATGACTTCGTTGAACCCTAACTAGAACCAAACGTTGAACAAGCAACAAAGAAGACACAAGGAAAAACGAAACTCAAAGAAGAAAGAACCAAGGAGAGAAACAAGAGGAAGAACCTCGATCTGAAGGATCAAGACCCAAACTCCGTCAATCCTCAACCCAATCCGCACTACAACCTTACACAAGCCTCAAGAAGGAAGCAAGCACAAGGAGGAGGCGAGTGAAGGTTTGAAGCACCAATCTAGGGTTTCGCACTCCGTCTTCAAACACATCCCTAGAACGTTCCAACGTATGCATGACCGTTATACTTGGTACACTCGGAGCTGATGCAGTCAAGATGTGAAGCATGGTGGTCGGATGGTTAGATAGTCCTTGCATGGCTCCATGCAACGTAAGGGTTGCAAAAGTTGTTGAAGCATAGTCTTGTATTTCCTTGGCTCTAGCCCTTGTTATAGGACCTTGTGTAGGGATATGTCCTTGTGTAGGGTCTATAGAGTATGGTCCTCCATCAGTAGTCAATCCCTGGTCTTTGATTAAAGCCTTTGGCTACTAGCTTGGCTTTGTGTCTCTCGATTGAACCATCAGAGTTGTACTTGGTTCTAAAGATCCATTTGCATCCAATTACATTGTTTGCTACATCTGCAGAGACAAGATTCCAAGTACCATTAGTAATCAAAGTGTTATATTGAGTAAGCATTGCATCCTTCCAATGTGGGTCTAGAAGGGCCTGTTTGGTAGTGCGAGGTTCAGACATGAGAGGTTGGAGGGATAGAGATAGATTTAGTTTAGTGATTGGTTTATGAATGTTGTTGTGGAATCGTGTGACTATAGTTATGGGTTGTGGGATGAGTTCTTCAAGGTCATTGTTAGTGATTGATGGAGAGTCTGTTTGAGGATTAGAATGTGAGATAGATTGAGTTGTAGTGGACGAGTGAGAAGTAGTGTGAACGTTTGTTATAGATTCTGGAGTGGAGAATATAAGAGATGGATTATTTCGATTGGAAGTTGGAGATGATTGAAGGGAAGATGTTGTTGAAGTAGATTCATGGATTTGAGTAATAAGGAGATCGATGTTGCACCATGAGGAGGACATTGTGTTAGTAGAGTTAGCATTGACAGATATGAGTTTATTGTAAGGAAATTCATTTTCAAAAAATCGAACATGTCTTGAAGAATAGACTCGATCAGTGAGAGGGTTAAGACAGTAGTAAACATGTTGAGTGGGTGAGTATCCAACGAAGATGCAAGGACTAGACTTAGGATCGAGTTTATGGTTATTGTAGGGCTTAAGCCATGGAAAGCATAAACATCCAAAGCTACGCAAGGATGTGTAGTTTGGGGTTTTGTGAAATAGCACTTCATATGGTGACTTGTTAGAGAGAGAAGATGTTGGTAGTCTATTGATTAGATAGGCAACAGTTGTAGTAGCAAAAGGCCAGAGATTGAGAGGTAGATTGGTGACAAGTGTATTTCCTAAGGTCGTTATTATAAACTTATGAAGTTAAATCCGAACTTAATACAAATCAATGTATAGTGATTATGTAAGGGTCGAACCCAAGGGAGTTTTATCGAGTTTTTATTATTTTAAATATTGATTTGGTAACAAATGGGGGGAATTTGGATTGAAATAAAACAAGACAAAGACAATTATAAAGTTGGTGAAGAGTTGATTTAAAGAACTACACTAGGTTGGATCTTAGCATACATACTACTTGGTTGATTCTTTTTTATAAGTAATTCACCGATGTTCTCATCTTGATCGTAGATATGTGTTAAGCCAACCGGCATTAACACAACTTAACTAGTTATTTAATCCGTAAACCTACAAGATTAAAACACAAGTTAACATTCTAATAAAGATAAAGAGATATAAATAAGAATAAAACAACCCGTTAAATCTTTATTTATAGTTATTTTTCTTTCCCTTAGATAATCGCAACCAGTTTTTACCTATGGGTTTGCTACTAGATTAAGGACCCGAACCCGGAATCAATTAATCCTAGCATTTTGCATGAATTAGTACACTTAAGGTGATCAATCTAAGTGGATAGAAAGATGCAAACATAAGTTAAAGATCAAGGAAAATAACACAAAGGATAATGAACTTAAACTTATATTAGAAGAACTTACAACCAAATAGTAATGTAGCTTCAATCAACCCAATGTAGCCAAGGGAGCTTAGAAACTCATTACAAAAGACACTAGGAAAATATAGAGGTTTTTGTGTGGAAAATGAGATGAAAATAGCTATAGCCTAGGGCTCTATTTATACTACAAAATGCATTAAAAAGGAGTAAAGAGGTTGTGCAAACAGCCACCATTAAGAATGGATTAAAGTCTGTGCAAACAGCCACAATTAAGGCCTTAAAGTTGTCGAAAACAGCCGAGTAAAGTCCTCCGACGCTAACCCGCACCCGCGGCCAAGGGCGCCGCAGGGGCGGTTTAGGCAAAAACGTTCCATCTTCTTCTTGGCCGCAGGGGCGGCTCGTCACACCCGCGGGGGCAGGTCTTTAAAGGCTCCTTGAAACGTCTGACTCTTTAACTTCGGGCGTTTCTGGTGAAGATCCACAGGCGCGGCCCAGAGTCACCGCGGTGGCGGTGACACTGGATCTTCAGCTTCATAGGGCCGCTGGCAAGGCCGCAGGCAAGGGCGTTGTGGCGCCGTCTTTGCTTCTTCAGGATGGGTCACCGCAGGGGCGGCCAGAGGCGGCCGCGGGGGCGGTGACAGGCTCTTCTTGGCCGCGGGCGAAAGCGCTGGCCGCGGCGCTCGTCATGGGACTCCAGGGTTGTCACCGCAAAGGCGGCCAGAGGCGGCCGCGGGTGCGGTGACATGCTTCGTTCGGCGCAGGTGAGGCCGCTGGCTGCGGCGCTCGGAAAGGGTGTCACCGCAGGCGCGGTGACACTTCTCCGCGGGGCCGGTGAGGCACCAGAAACTTGTCTTCGTCTCTTTACTTCAACTCCTAAGTGTTGCTAATACCTTCTTTTGCTTCATTTTGACTCTTTTATCTGGATCAAGGCATTAGCAACATAATATGACTCGAAAACATAAAAACGACTCTAAAATCTACCTAAATTGATAATGATTTCATCACCTATCAAACTCCCCCATACTTAGATTCTTTACTCGTCCCGAGTAAACAATACATCAAACAAATGAGCACAAGTCTCAGGAAATATGGTGTAGTAGAAAGATGAGGAACAAAAGAGAAAAAATGACCAAAGAAAGTGAAAAAATGTGAGAAAAAAGAAAATATGAGAAAATGTGAAAAACTACCATCCTTATTGCTCCAAGAGTGACCTACCTGGACATCCTCCTTAATGACTCCCCTTCTTATGTCGCCAACGCCGGAAGGAGAACCTACACTCGGTATCGCTCATTTTGCCAAGGAGCCCTTTCGGGTTTTCACCTTGCCACTCTTCTTCTTTTCATGATGATCTCACCAAAAATCTCACATCCCTCAAGTCCAGTTTTGCACCAACCTAGAGTTGGTCGAACTACCTTCTTTTTGCCTAAACCACCCTCTCGGGTTTTCGGTTTATCCAAGGATTTCTTGCTTTTTTCTCAATTCTTTGCCTTTTTCTCTTCTTTCTCTTCTTTTTTTTTTTTTTTGACTGATATGAATTACAATTAGAATTTAAAATAAAACAAACTCAAATAACTAGAAATCTCAAAATAACTCAAATAAAATGCATGATAAGTACCCTCTCCCATACTTGAAGAACGCTTTGCCCTCAAAGTGTGGAAATGAAAGCAAAGATAATATGTGGAGAAAGGCAAAAGAAGAAGCTCACTAATGGGATGGTCCGGCTAGACTAGGGATGGAAATGGGTGCACAACCACCCATTTCCATCGTCCATACGCCGCAGGAGCCCCGACGCCGCTTCCTTTGCCGACGCCGCTGCTCTTCCTTCTCCGACGCCGTTGCTCTTCGTTCGCCGACGCTGCTGGTCGTTAACGCCGTTGCTCTTCCTTCGATTTCGTCGCTGGTCGCTGCTGCTCTTCCTTCGATTTTCCCCACTTCTCTACCTCTCGCTGGTCGCTGCCTGTTGCTTGGCTTCCTTCCTACCTGTTGTCGACTTGCCGCTGGTCACTACTTCAATTTGTTGCAGACTTGCAAGTATGAAATTCTTACATTTCTTCTTTTATATATATATATTACAGATTGTTGAATATGACAACCCAAAGACTTGGTCAAACTTTTAGACCCAATGACTTGGTCTAATCCATCCTCAATTTTCTTTCTTCAAATTAATTGAGATACTTAAATAAAATGAAGAGATTTTGTTGTTTGATTTTGGCTGACTCAACCAAAATTCCTTTTGCATTTATCAGCATCTCCAACTAATTACCACTGCAACTACCGTCATCAATGTTTTATTGTAGGGCTCTTGGATGTGTATGAGTTTTGGCTTACACTGCCTTATTGCTCTGAATAACAGAAACATTTGTGTCCATTTTCTATAAGATTGCTGGCCTTTCTTGTACGAGCCTAGCTTGTGTGTTTGATGTGGTAGTTTTTTCATGGTATGAAAATATCTATTTAAAGGCTTGTTTAAAATTGTTGAATGAAAGGGATATGCAGGTGGTTAATTGCTAAAAATGATCATCAAGTGTCTATTCATTGATATTCATCTTCTACATCGATTCTCATTTCTCCCGATTAACTCACGAAGCTCATGTTATGTTCCAAAATTTGATGATTTGTTCCTTAGAACAAAAAAAGTTATGTATTTATCTCAGTTAGCACTTGTTTAAATTAACTATTTATTTTACAGGACGATGGAAAATGGTTCCGATCAAGCAACGCAGTCGATAAATTCATCACCTAAGTCAATGTCAATCACGCCTTTATCAAGTACTCAAGAAACTCAACCTTCAATTCCGATGAACTCAAATATGCCTGATGATGCCAACGAGCCTTCTGTTCCTCAAAATTCAGTTGCAAGTTCACGCAAGCCTAGAGGTTTGACTTCAACCATGTGGAATCACTTTAAGAAAGTGAAAGTTAATGGTGTTGAAAAGGCCGAATGCTTGCATTGTCACCAAAAGTTATGTGCCCCAGCTAAAAATGGAACGTCTAGTCTTTGGGATCATATAAAAGTAAGGTGTTCTAGGAAACATGTGAAGGTGGACATCAAGCAACAACTACTGAATTATAGCCAAAAGTCAGATGGCACCGCAAGGATAGAAAACCACAACTTCAGTCAAGAAGCATCAAGGAGGGAGTTAGCATGTATGATCATAGTGCATGAATATCCACTAAGTATTGTGGATCATATTGGTTTCAAGAGATATTCAGCTAGTCTTAATCCAAACTTCAAGTTGATTACTCGGCCTACTTTGAAAAGCGACATAATGAAGATGTTTGAGAAGGAAAAGACAAATCTTATTAATCTATTTGAGGGCCAAGTTGGAAGAGTTGCCATAACTACCGACTTATGGACCGCGTCACACCAAAAAAGGGTTATATGGCTATTACTTCTCACTTCATTGATCATCAATGGAACTTGCAAAACAAGACTTTGAGGTAAAATTCAACTTACACGTTATATTTTGATTTAATAGTGTTATGTGTTTGTATTTGCTTCATGTTTATGCATGTTATTGTTATGCTATATAGGTTTGCATATCTCCCATGTCCACATACAAGTGAAATACTTGTTGATTTTTTGCTTGAGACGCTAGAGAAGTACAGCATTCATAAAAAGTTTTCGTGTGTGGTTGTTGATAATTGTTCTACAAATGACAAGATGATAGAACTCTTGCAACGTAGATGTGATAAAAAAAATTTGTTGTTGAAAGGAGCTTTTTTGCATTTGATGTGTAGTGCACACATACTGAATTTGATTGTGCAAGACGGTTTAGATGTAATTGTTCCGGGGATTGTGAATGTGCGTTCCTGTGTATCTTTTTGGTGTGCTAGTCCTAAAAGAGTTCAGATGTTTGAGGATAAGGCTAGAATTTTGAAAATTGATTGTTCTAAGAAGTTGATACTTGATTGTAAAACAAGATGGAACTCCACCTATTTCATGCTTCAAACTGCATTGCCATATAGAGAAGTTTTTGAGAAGTTGAAGATTCATTATCATAGGTTTAACTTTGATGTTCCTAGTGATGATGAGTGGGTGTGGATTGAGAATATTTGCTCGAAATTGTCTAAGTTTCATAAGGTGACAAAGATTTTTTCCGGGAGAAACTACCCAACAACTAATTTGTTTTTTCGAAAGGTTTGTCTGGTTAAAGTTTCTTTATTGAAATGAAGTTCTAGTAATGATTTGATGATCAATGAGATGGCTAGAAATATGCTTGAGAAATTTGATAAGTATTGGTCAAGTATATGTGGAGTTTTGGCAATAGCAGCAATTTTGGACCCAAGAGACAAATTGGAATGTGTTGAATGGTATTTTAACAAGATATATGGTGATAAGGCCTTTGTTGAGATAGAGAAAGTGAAAACTTTGATGTTGGATCTTTTGTATGAGTATCAAGACTTAGGTGATGATATTGAGGATCAAGAATATGTAAGTTCAGCCTCTAGATTACTTGGGAAGAGGCATGCAATTTCTGATGATGATGATGACGATGATTTTGGCCAATCTAAGAAAAGTTTGAAGAAGGCTAGTGTAAGTCATGAGTTGGACTATTATCTTCAAGAAGCTGTATTACCTGATAGTAAAGATTTTGATGTTCTTATCTTTTGGAAAACTGATCTAAAGTGTCCAACTTTGCGAAAGATAACAAAAGATATTTTGGCAATTCTCGTGTCTACTGTGGCTTCTGAAAGTGCTTTTAGTATGGGTGGACGAGTGGTGAGTCCTCATCGTTCTAGGCTTCATGGAGATACTGTAGAGACATTAATGTGTTTGCAAAATTGGATTGGGAGCAATTATGCACGTGAGCATACTCGTTTATACTAATAACATCTTCTTTTTTACTTAAGATATCTCCCTTTTATTATTTTTAATTATAATTTAGGTTTTTCGCTCAATGAACAAGTTGTTGATACCATATCGGAAGATGTTGATGTTGATGTTGAAGATTCTGTCATGAAGGCGTATACCCCAGTATGTATACTTTAGACATTCAAATTTCAACTAATGGTTAAGGTTTATTTTCTAATTATTGTTTTTTACTTTTTATTATGTAGGTTGCTGAAGTGGATCGCTATATCGAGCTCTAGAGGAGGAGTTTCATTTCATTTGTGTTGTCTTAATTTTGTTGTATGCAAAAAATGTTGTGTTTGTTTCCATCATTTTGGTTTACACTACTTGGAAATCTTGTCGATGTTGGTTTTCATGTTGAACAATATTTTGTGATTTAGTAAATTTTGGTTTGAATAATTTTAAAGTTGAAAATTTGTATACGCTTTCAAAATTCTAACAATGAAAGAATTACTTCACACCCGACTACTTCACCCGACCCACCCGATCACCCGGTGGGTGATGGGTGGGTGGAATATGGGTAAAGTGTTAGGTGGGTGATGGGCGGGGTGGGTGATGACTTGAGTAAGATGGGTGGTTGGTGGAAATTGAACATCCATCCATCAACCGACCCGTTTCCATTCCTAGGCTGGACCATCCGGGCCGTGCTCCGGAAGATACGGGAAGTGGCTAAAAAAATGCTCCTGACGCTGGTACAAACCGTCAAGGCGGGCCTGCTGTGCGTCCATCCGAGCTCCTAAAGAGGTCTCAAAAACCGGCCTGTCAAACCTCTATCCTCCTCTGCTGAGCCTCCTGCCAAGCATCCTGACGCCGGTAAAAAATGCTCGGTCATCCTCCCCTCAAAATCTGCCTGCCACGCCTGCTGCTGCTGGAGCATAGATGTCTAGTAGCCGGTTTGCCACTGCTGATGCTGCGTGGTCAGAGCCGCCATCTGAGCTAGCAGACTGGCGTGTGTGGGGTCATCCTCCTGTGCCGCGGTGGGCATCTCCTCATCATCATCATGAATGGGCATGTGGTCCTCATGTCGGACCCTGCTGGAGCTCGCCGCATGCCGCTCAATAACGGCGACCTGTGCTCGCCTCGGTACGTAGGGGTCGGCGGCAATGTAGAGATCGGAGAGCTCATCTCCTAAAGGTAGCGGCCGGGGAAAGTAGGTGACGTGGCTCCCATTTGTAAAGGACAACCAGAAGAGGTTCTCACCATCCCTCCTCAGGAGCTTGCAGCGCCGTAGAAGAGCCTCGTCGTAAGATGGGATTGGTAACCCATCCTCCATTCGGTCAGGTCCATGACCTGCTCTGCAATCAGGAAGATGATCCCACCTCCAACAATGTCACGTGGCTCATTCTTCCTAATCCGCTTCAAAGCGGTAAGGAAGAGTGTGATCCAATCCGGCACGTTGTCACATGCCGCGACACAAGCATATAGCAGTGGGAGGTCCTTGAGGGCCACCTTGTTTTCCTCCTTGTGTCCACAAAAGACACACATAATAATCTTGGATAGGAGCCTCAAACAGGGGTGAGGGAGTTTGTTGTTGTACTCACCCCCCGTTCGAAAGTCGGAGCCGGTAGCCGCTCGCCAAAACTCCACCAAATCTGGTGTAGGAGCTCCCTCCCACCATTTTTCCGAAGGGTTCTTAGAAACCCCGAAAGCCTCCTGTAGCTGAGGGAAGTTGACCTTATATTTCCTCTTGTTGAACTTGAAGGTGAGGCCGACACAGATGTGGTCCTCTAGCTTCATGCTGAATGTGGCCACGAACTGCCTGGTCAGCTGGGGGTAAGTTCGGGCACTCCTTCCAAGGAATTCCCCAAGCCCAACATTGCTCAGAAAAGATTGCATGCTTTCCAACATGCCCAACCGCTCTAAAGTTGGAATGTGCAAAAACCGAGTTGCAAAGACTTGTCGGTCTTGCACAATCTCATATCGAGCCTTTACCCTATCAGTCATCTTATATTTTCATGTTGCATCCATTCTTCTGTTGTTTATCCGCAGGGGCGGTGAAGCGTGGCCGCGGGGGCGGTAAGGCGCAGGGGCGGTGAAGCGTGGCCGCGGGGGCGGTAAGGCACAGGGGCGGTGAAGCATGGCCGCGGGGGCGGGCGAAGTCTGGGAACGAACTCGTGACAGAACGCGGGTGGCCGCTCTTGTGTCGCTTCTCTGGCGTCCGTTGGTGCTCCCGACAGTGGTTGACGGTGGTTTTGGATGGTGGTGAGTGGTGGTGATAGATTAGGGTTAGGGTTTGTGAGAATATGGGTTAGGGAAAGGTGCAGCTGGTTGGAGGGAGGAGTTAACTGAGGTGGCGCAGGGGCGTGGCGAGGGTGGCGCAGGGGCGTGTTGGCTGGCCGGCGCAGGGACGTGCGAATGAGTCGCTGGGGGCGTGGTGAGGGTTTGTGAGTGAGAGTGTTTTTTCGGGCAAGGTATGTGTGAGGAAGAGTGAGGGAGGTGAGTGGGTTAGGGATTTAAAACCCCGATCCTATTTTTTTTTCTTTTCTGGGTTAAACCGCAGGGGCGGTGACAAGGGAAGCGGAGACGCAGGCCCAGCGCTGGGTGTGGCACTGGGAAACGCTCGTCAAGTGAAAATCCGCGGGTGCGGTGACAGCTTTGTGCTTGCGCTGGCTCAACGCCGGGGGCGGGCTGGGAGCGCAGTGTCACCACGGGGGCGGTGACACATGGCCGTAGGTGCGGTTTTCTTGATAGAACGTCAGAGCCTCCTCTTCTTATTTTATCGGGTTGCCTCCCGAGCAGCGCCTTTGTTTTACGTCGTTGGCTCGACGTAAGGCCTCTAATCATGGCTCAATGACCTCTCCCGGATCAATTGCTTGATGTGGAGAGCTCGTTCCTTCGTTTCCGTTCATGATACGTGCGTTTCTCTTCTCTCCTAGATCTTCCTTGCTCGTTTCAGTTGGAGGACTTTCCATTCCGTGCTGAGTATCATGCAAGATGGGAACAACAAGCTCTTGGCTTGGGTTTAGTAGAATGGGCCCAATGACCAATTTATCTTTTTCGTTTGTTTTGTTGTGGTCATCTTGCAAATCTACTTTCAAAGCAATCTCCACATGCTTTTCCATATAATTAGCATTGTCATCATAGGAAGAATTTTCTATGGGCATATCATTAATGGAACACAAAGAAGGAGTACTAATGAGTTTTTCAAGAGATGTAAATAAATTGAATTCAATAACCTCATCATTAAACTCCATTGTAAGTTTTCCACCAACATAGTCAATTTTTGTTCTAGCCGTTATTAGAAAAGGCCTACCTAACATGATGGTGTGCATGCTATTTTCCATATCAATGACAAAGAAATCCGCAGGGAAGATTAACTTATCAATTTTTATAAGAACATCTTCAATTATGCCCTTAGGGTGGATATTAGATCCGTCAGCTAGTTGTACTATAGTCCGTGTTTCATGCAAAGGTCCTAAGCCTAGAGATTGATAGATGGAATAAGGTAGGACATTTATAGACGCACTCAAATCAAGCATAGCTTTGTCAAAGCGAGTACGCCTATGACACAAGGAACACTTACCATACCCGGATCGCTACGTTTTTCCGGCATTTGGGTTTGGAAAACAGCGGACACGTGCTCCTTCTCACTTCCCTTCTGTGTTCCCTTCATCTTCTGCTTCCTCTTGATGGTACAAAGTTCCTTCAACAATCGAGCATACTTAGGCACACTTTTCACGAGTTTAAGGAGAGGAATGTTTACCTCACACTTTGAGAAGGTCTCAAAGAGTTCTTTGTCTTCTATCACTCTTCTCTCCTTGAGTGCCTCGGGGAAGGGTGCTGGCGGTTTTTCAGCATAGAGGGGTGGAAAGTTAGGATGGACGTAAGGATCTTCTTCCGGAGTACTTTCTGCATTGCTGGCCGCAGGGGCGGAGTGGATAGGCCGCGGGTGCGGCGTGACTTCAGCCGCAGGGGCGGCATCCTCCTTGCGCAGGGGCGGGTTACCAACAGAAGGTTGGTTAATCGTCCCTGGTTCTTCATTCCCTTTGATGATCCTTCCACTCCTGAGGGAAATGGCACATAAGCTCTCCTTGGGGTTGACGACAGTCTGGGAGGGTAGGTTTCCCGATGATCGAGCTTCGATCCTCGTAATTGCCTCCGCCATTTGCCCCACTTGCTTCTCAAGATTCTTGATGCTTGACTCCGTGGTTTGGACATGAGTAGCAAAATGCTTAGTTAAAACTTGTAACATATTTTCATTGGATTGGGACATACCTTGGCGGGGTTGCTGTTGTTGTTGGTTTTGTTGATCCCTCCACCGGTAGTTTTGTTAATCACGCCAACCCGGGATGAAATTTTGAGCATATGGGTTGTCCCGTTGGCGTTGTTGTTGTTGTTGACCATACCCGATAGCATTCACCTCAGCAGCTTCATCTTGAACTTGTGGGCACAAGTCCGTGGGGTGGAAAGGATTGGCACATACTCCACAAGCCTTGAGTTGTTGTGGAGTTCCCATCAAGGTGAGCCTCTTCACCATCTCCTTTAGTTCCGCAATCTCTTGCACAAGTTCTGGATGGCTGGGGTTGATGGCATGGACTCCTTTTTTGGTAGAGGATCTACCAAAGTTCCTCGTACCTTCCGCCATTTCTTGCATCTTTTCCATAGCAATTTCGGGAGTGGAGTTTAGAATGTTTCCTCCACAAGCGGCGTCCACGATCCTTCTTTCGTTGTCCAAGAGCCCGTTGTACAAGTACAACACAAGGTCTTGGGTTGAGTACCCTTGGAAGGGACAACTTGATCTCAACTTAGCAAATCTCTCAAAGTACTCATAAAGAGTTTCATCCGCTTCTTGCTCGATGTTGCTTATTGCCTTCTTCAAGCTGTTGGCCTTCTTGGTTGGGAAGTATTTCTCCAGGAAGGCTTTGTGGAGATTCTCCCAAGTATTGATACTACCGGATGGAAGGTGGTAGTACCAATCATCCGCCGCATCCTTGAGAGTAAAGACGAAGGCTCTCATCTTGATTTGCTCTTCGGTCACGTTTGCCGGCTTCATGCTCATGCAAACGGTATGAAACTTTCCCAAGTGCTTGATGGGATCTTCTTCGCTCAGCCCATGAAAGGAAGGTAGCAAATGGATCAAGCCCGGCTTGAGCTCGAAGTTGACCCCTTCTCCAATTGCCGGTATGGTCACCGGAAGGGGTGTTGAGTCAAATCCGGCTGCGTGAGTTGTCGGAGTGTGCGGTTCGCCATTTCTTCTTCGTTCCGACTTTGTCTTCTTTGCCGATGGTATGTCCTCTCGATTTCTGGATCAAAAGGGGCAAATTCTAAGTTAGTAGCACGGGTTTGAACCATGAAAATGGTCCAAACTAATAATCAATAATCAAAAATAATAAAAACAAAAATTAAACTACCCGGCAACGGCGCCAAATTTGACAAGCGTATTTCCTAAGGTCGTTATTATAAACTTATCAAGTTAAATCCGAACTTAATACTAACCAATGTATAGTGATTAAGTAAGAGTCGAACCCAAGGGAGTTTTATCGAGTTTTTATTATTTTAAATATTGATTTGGTAACAAATGGGGGGAATTTGGATTGAATAAAACAAGACAAAGACAATTATAAAGTTGGTGAAAAGTTGATTTAAAGAACTACACTAGGTTGGATCTTAGCATACATACTACTTGGTTGATTCTTTTTTATAAGTAATTCACCGATGTTCTCATCTTGATCGTAGATATGTGTTAAGCCAACCGGCATTAACACAACTTAACTAGTTATTTAATCCGTAAACCTACAAGATTAAAACACAATTTAGCATTCTAATAAAGATAAAGAGATATAAATAAGAATAAAACAACCGTTAAATCTTTCTTTATAGTTATTTTCCTTTCCCTTAGATAATCGCAACCAGTTTTTACCTATGGGTTTCCTACTAGATTAAGGACCCGAACCCGGAATCAATTAATCCTAGCATTTTGCATGCATTAGTACACTTAAGGTGATCAATCTAAGTGGATAAAAACATGCAAACATAAGTTAAAGATCAAGGAAAATAACACCAAGGATAATGAACTTAAACTTATATTAGAAGAACTTACAACCAAATAGTAATGTAGCTTCAATCAACCCAATGTAGCCAAGGGAGCTTAGAAACTCATTACAAAAGACACTAGGAAATATAGAGGTTTTTGTGTGGAAAATGTGATGAAAATAGCTATAGCCAAGGGCTCTATTTATACTACAAAATGCATTAAAAAGGAGTAAAGAGGTTGTGCAAACAACCACCATTAAGAATGGATTAAAGAGGCTGTGCAAACAGCCACAATTAAGGCCTTAAAGTTATCGAAAACAGCCGAGTAAAGTCCTCTGACGTTAACCCGCACCCGCGGCCAAGGGCGCCGCAGGGGCGGTTTAGGCAAAAATGTTTCATCTTCTTCTTGGCTGCAGGGGCGGCTCGTCACACCCGCGGGGGCGGGTCTTTAAAGGCTCCTTGAAACGTCTGACTCTTTAACTTCGGGCGTTTCTGGTGAAGATCCGCAGGCGCGGCCCAGAGTCACCGCGGGGCAGTGACACTGGATCTTCGGCTTCACATGGCCGCTGGCAAGGCCGCAGGTAAGGGCGTTGTGGCGCCGTCTTCGCTTTTTCAGGATGGGTCACCGCAGGGGCGGCCAGAGGTGGCCGCGGGGGCGGTGACAGGCTCTTCTTGGCCGCGGGCGAAGGCGCTGGCCGCGGCGCTCGTCATGGGACTCCAGGGTTGTCACCGCAGGGGCGGCAAGAGGCGGCCGCGGGTGCGGTGACATGCTTCGTTCGGCGCAGGTGAGGCCGCTGGCTGCGGCGCTCGGCAAGGGTGTCACCGCAGGCGCGGTGACACTTCTCCGCGAGGCCGGTGAGGCACCAGAAACTTGTCTTCGTCTCTTTACTTCAACTCCTAAGTGTTGCTAATACCTTCTTTTGCTTCATTTTGACTCTTTTTATCTAGATCAAGGCATTAGCAACATAATATGACTCAAAAACATAAAAACGACTCTAAGAACTACCTAAATTGATAGTGATTCCATCACCTATCAATTGACATGAGTCAGTAAGGACAAGGTTGTTTCTACTACATGTCTATGACGACACTCAACAAATCCATTATGTTCCGGAGTATGGGGTGGAGAAGTAAGATGTGAGATTCCATGTGTTGCAAGAAAAGTAGCTAGCCTTATGTATTCTCCACCATTGTTACCAAATAGTGTTTTGATTTTAGTATTGAAGAAGTTTTCAACCAGGTTTTTGAATCTTGTGAAAATTTAAAGAGTATCAGATTTTTTTGACATAGGATAAAGCCAGATATATTTGGAGTAGTGATCGACAAAGATAATGTAATAGTTGAGTTGATCTTTAGACATAACTGGTGAAGTCCAAACGTCACTAAAAACAATTTCAAGAGGCATCTTAGAGCATAAGGAAGAAGCTGAAAAAGGGAGTTTGTGACTTTTATTAGTGTTGAACGCATGACATGCTTGAGTAATGCTAGAAGAAAAAGACAAAGTAGATGCTAATTATCGAAATATTTTGTTGGAGGGATGACCGAGGCGGTGATGCCAATATGACGAGCTAAGGGAGGAGTGAAACAAAATTAGAGAAGGAGTTATGGTGGCTGGTAGTTCATAGATGTCGTCTTTAACTAGAACCTCCATAAGTGTTTGATGATTGTCTAGATCCTTAATACAATAAGAAAGAGGAGTTAGTACAAGTTGAACTTTATTATCATGACAAATTTGAAAAGTAGATATGATATTTCTTTTAATGTGTGGAACATGAAGCACATTTGAAAGTTTAAATGAATGAGAGTTAGAAGTGAAAGGTGTGGAACAAGTGTTATGAATGGGAAGGCTAGTGCCATCATCAATGACGATTTCATCAGTGCCATTGTATGGGTAATGAATGGCAAGATTGTTGAGATATGAGGTAATATGGTGAGAAGTTCCTGAGTCTAGCAGCCTCTGGGTTGCCGATGAGTTTCCATGCTCAGATTGGTTGGAGATGGAGTTATTGGTGTGCTGAGTAGCAACATGGACTTGTGGAGGTGTTGTGTAGGATTTGGTGGGACGAGGGGGAAGTTGGATAGAAGGGTGTTGACGTTGAAAGGTATAGCATTGAGAAAGGGTGTGACCTTGAATATTACACCATTGACACTTGCCTATGAATGGCTTGGAAGGAGGTTTATTGGGTGGGTGGGAGTTGGACGGTGGTTGAGGGAGAAAATTGGTGTTGGAGTTGCGATTGTAGGTTGCATTTACATTGGCCGGGAAGGTCACACTGTTTGGCTTGTGTTTGAGCATTAGTTCCTTGTTGATTAGTTTTTCCAAGAGTTCTTCATACGTGATAGAAGAATCACGTGCATGAACTGCATCGATGATGGATTGGTAATCCGAGTCCGGAACATCCAAGATCCGATTTGTGAGATCTTCTTGATCTAGAGGTTTGCCAAGTAAAGTGAGTTGATCTGAAAAGCCTTTTTATTGTTTGCATATAATCACTTATGGATGATTCTCCTTTGGTGAGATTTTTGAGCCGATCCTTTACCCTTTAGATATGCCCTCTGGTGGGGTTGACATATAGTTTAGCAAGGTGATCCCAAAGAGCTTTGAAGGAGTCAGTTGTGGCAAGGAGTGCTACAACTGACGGAGTGAGTGTTCCTATTAGAACCCCAAAAAGAAGTTTGTCCTATCGAAGCCAAGACAGGTATTTGGGGTTTGGAGTTTGCATTGGAGGAGTTGTATTGGTACTTGTAGTGACGTTTAGAGGTTGGTGTGAGCCATCTATGAATTTCGATAGGCTATACCTGACGAGCACTACATTAACCTGGAGTTTCCACGCTAAATAGTTGGTTGAGTTGAGTTTAGATATATTGGGGAACGAAACCACAATCAGAGGTGGAGATGGTTCGTGTTTGTTAGGGATAGTGTTGGAGGAGTGAATAGCAGAAGCCATGAGAGCAGCGGAAAGTTTGAGGAGAGAGTGTATTGTTTGAAGATCAAAGCTCTGATACCATGTAGAAGAGTAAAATGAATTGTGAATTGAAACTGTATATTGCTTGAAAGTATGATAATACATATATAGGTTGTAGGAGGTTACAATATCCTATAATGAAGGGATCTTAAGGGAAATGATATTATCAGAATATATTTTTGCTTAAAATAATAGGGTCAATAAAGAAGTAGGATATGTGGGATTATGATAAGGATTTTGGTCTAAAAGATGGTCTCATATCCTTCATTGGAAATTGTGCAATGAAAAAACAAATGTTGCAGACAAATTTGGATAAGATGAGATGACAAGCATATCATCGACATATACAAGAATAAAGACACAAGTAGCCCCTGGCGAACAATGAATAAGGAAATATCAACTAAAGAGGATTTAAAACCAAGCTATTAGAGCCTATTTCAAGCCATATAGATATTTATTGAGTTTGCAAATAATAGAGGGGATTTGAGAGTTGATAAAACGTGGTGGTTGGGAGATAAAGAGGTCCTCGCTCAAAGACCCGTGAAGAAAAGCATTTTGATTGTCAAGTTGGCGTATGGACCATTGATTCATTGTTGCAAGGGAGAGGAGAAAACGAATTGTGGATGGTTTTTCTACGGGACTAAAGGTCTTTGTATAATCAACCTCTTCAAGTTGAAAATAACCCTTAGCCACAAGGCGGACTTTACGGAGTTCTAGGGATCCTTCGACACGTCTTTTGGTTTTGAACACTCATTGTATCCAAAGGACATCGGACGATGTAGTGGGTGGTACAAGAGTCCATGTGTTAATTTGAATGAGGGCATTGTACTCATGTTCCATAGTTAAGCACCATTTTGAAATTTTGGCTGCTTGTGAGTAGGAAGTTGGTTATTTAGGAATTGTGGTGCTAAAGGAGCAGTTTAGGAGGCCAAGGAATTGTGCTATCAGTCCGTTGAAGGAGTCGAGTAATGTTGTCTCTGAGTCGGGTGGTCATGGGATGTTTAGGTGGAAAGATGGATAATGATGATTCTGGAATGTCGAGAGCGCTCAGAGAGATAGAAGGCTATGAAAAGATATGAGACAACCAATTTTGTGAATCAGAGTTGGTTGTTTGAGAGATATTTGGACCACTGCCATGATGTGTGGGTAGGATTGGGATTAAATGTGCCCTTGGGCTTGGAGTGTAAAAGAAAGAAGGATAAATATGTGCTTAATCAAAAGATTGAGTGTAATGTGATATATATATGGAAAGTGTCTTCATGGAAAATAACATCACGGGATATGTAAATTTTGTGATCATCGGAGTCAAAGCAAATGTAGTCCTTGTGGCATGAGCTATAGCAAAGAAAAATCATAGGATTTGAGCGAAAGGATAACTTGTATTAGTTGTATGGTCTAAGGTTTGAAAAACATAGACAACATAATACTTTTGGAAAAGAGTAGTCCGGAATCCTTTGTAAAAGGAGTTGAGAGGGTGATTTATGTTGAAGGGTGGGAGTAGGGAGACAATTTTGTAGATATGTGGCGGCCTCAAATGTAAATTCCTAAAACGAGATAGGGAGGGAGGCTTGGTAAGTCCCATGTCCACAATACGTCGATGACGACTCTCAACGGTACCATTTTCGAGAGTTGGGGCATGTCAAACAATGAGTGATGCCCAAACTTTGAAAAAGTAGTCTGAAAAGTTGAAAGGTTGATGAGATAGGGAGGGAGGCTTGGTAAGAAAATAGGTTGTGAGCTTTGATGTAGGAGGATATATGTTTTTTCCCGAATATGAAAGGTACTACAGGCAAGCTTGATAGTGTTTAGGCTAGAAAGGTTGGAATGAAAATGCCATTGAAAGAATAGAAAAAGGCTCGGAAAAGAAAAAAAAAAAAAGAAAGAAAAAAAGTTGTTGGACGTTTGTCCTGTTCAAGCTCTGTTACCATGATGAATCAGGCACAATACATATAATTCTTTGTGGATCTGATGACACTAGTCACAATCCCAGGACTATGTGCACTATTTTAGAACATCCTAATACTAGCCAGTATTATGGATAGTTGTCCGGTTAGTTATGGTGAAATATTATGGTACTAAATATTGTGAAAATTACCCATTAAATTGTAATTAAATTGGTGTTTGGCAATATTGTCATTATAATGTGGTTGTGCCAAACATTATTTTTTGTAAAATGTCCTTGTACATCAAAAGTACTATTATAATTTCCAGTTTTAATGGATAATTTATACACATTTTTTACTATACCGTTTTATAAATTTGTCAGCGTCTGAAGCGCCCTTTCGGACAGATGGCTCAAACAGGCCCATATTACAATTTACCGACACAAGTATCATAAGCATCAATGCAGAGATGGCCCAAACCAGGCCCATATAACTTTCTTTTTTTTCTTTGTTTTCTAATGGCTGTGTTCTCTGAAGCTCTCCTTTCGGATAAGCATTTCTCATTCGAGCTCTTAACCAACGCATAAGACCAAAACCCCCCAAAGTTCGATCAATGACGTTTTCATTCATCGTTGAACTGTTCAACTTGAACATATGGTTTTGACAAACCCCCTAAATCAGTGAGAGTGAGGATTCCAAGAGATACCTAGCCTCTAACTTGTTCCAATTCCTTACAAATCAGTGAATCCGATTGAAAAAAAGCGAGAAGAAGCCGAGAATGTCTGTTTTAGCAGCAAGTTCTTCGCAGGTAATATGCAGAGAGTTAGTGCATCAAAGAGAGCACCAGCCGCAGAGAATCAATGGAGGCTGGGGATCATTTCTATGTAAGCCTTACGGATACGGAATATCCGATCAACGGAAGATGATGTCGATGATGTTTGGGAAAAAGGAGAATAACAGCAGAGTACCACAAGCGACGTCGTTTTGGGAGGATATTTCGAGAGGAGCTGACGTTGTAGCCATGGAGGAAATCAAGGACTGTGAGCAGCTTGACCAGATTCTTTCACAGGCCAAAGAACTTTCTCAGCCCGTTCTCATTGATTGGTACATATATAAATTACTTTCCGGTGTAGAAAACCAATTTTGTTTGTTTGTTATACTGAATTTTGCTGTACAG
>CM008284.1:40360645-40519993 GCA_002319775.1 Fagopyrum tataricum | reverse complement strand
TGGATGCAGCTGTGGAAAGATGGAGAGTTCAAGGCAGAAGTGATTGGAGGGCACAAAGCCTGGCTCGTCGTTGATGAAGTTCGAGAAATGATTCAGAAATTTCTGTAAATTATGTCTGACAAATTGTTATAAACATCATAATTTTGCTATATCGGTCGTTTATCGATCTTTGTACAGTAAACTTTCGATTTGTTGCTCCAAAGCTTGTGCTCCTTCAACAAGTCAAAGAGTTATATAATTACAACTTATTATAGCAATTTGCAATGTAATTTAATTTGTTAATGAGGATATTATTCGGCGTGATTAGGTCATTATCTTTTTCATTACACAATTATTTCCTCGACTATTTTCTATGAACTTTAAAATATGTTCGTATTCAACTCGTTTTGAAAATAAGCGGACTTGATCCGAGTCCGAATAGTCCGAATAGTTTGACTACTAGCCGGATAAGCCGAATTTTGTGTTGAAGCTCAATTCATTTATAAATAAGTCGGACCTAAGTCAAACCTCATATTCAACTCGTTTAGAAAGTGAACGAGCTTAACGATCTTTTTTAAATCCGAGTAACTCTTCTCGTATACTTGTTCTGTTTAGTCAAATTCAACGAGGCTTTTTTTCCCTTCTTAGTTCTTACATAAGCTTATAATGATCAACTCACACATTTCACTCTAGTCTCATGAATCGAGTTTTGACATGCTCAAATTCAACTCGCTTATAAATAAGTTTAAACTCATATTCGACTCACATTTTAGAAGGTGAGCACAACTTAAACCCATCTTTTTCATCCGAAACCAAGTAAATCTTCTCATATAACTGCCCTCTTTGCCGATATAAATCTTTTGTCAGTCATATTCAGCGAGGAATAATTATCTTTTTTCTTAATTAAGCTTGTAATGATCAACTCACACAGTCCCACCGTTTTGAATGCCTCTATAAAAATAAGCACAAAAGCAAAAGGTTTGCGCGCCTATATAAAATTGCAAACTTGTCCCCATCGTCTTCGTCACTCACTGAGAAACGACGCAAGTCTCACTTTTTCTCACACCTTTATCATTAGTTCAAACTAGAAATCAACCAGAAACCCTCATTTCTTTGGAGGAACGGAGCAGCCATGGAGGAACAGAAAGTGTTAGATCTAGTTAAAGAGCTTGTTCATCGTTTGCTATCACAATCTTCAAATGAACACCAACACTCCCAATTTCCTCTTCCAAATTCACTCGACCCAAATCGGTCTCTCCGTTACGCAACTCGCATCCTTTCCAGCCGTATGACGCCTTCAATTGCACCCGACGAGGCTGCCATGGCTGAATCCATCAAGCGACATCTTGTTACTCAAGGTAAGTCCTCCGAAGCTCTCAAATTCGCCGATGTCTGCTCTAAATTTGCTGCCAAAGTTGGGTCTGGTAGTATAAACAATAAGTGGTCAGTGCTCTATTTGCTTAAGGTTGTCTCTGAAGATCGAAAGAATGATAGAAATCAATATAGTTCTAGGGTTTCTAGCAATGTGATTGTTAATTCTAATATTTCTGGGGGTTTGCCTTCTCTTGTTGATGATGCTAATTCAAAGGGTGGGGTTCTAATGGTGTCCAAGGATCCTGAAAATATTCGAGATTTGGCTTTTAGGGAGTTTGCCAATCTGCTCAAGGAAGAGAATGGGGTTTCTGAAGAGGTTTTAGTTAAGGATGTGCTGTATACTTGCCAAGGGATTGATGGTAAACATGTTAGATTTGGTGCTAAAGAAGGCAAGTATGTGCTTCCTACTTCAGTTAAGGTTCCAAGAGCTACTAGGAACATGGTTAACAAGCTATGTGAGTTAGGTAACTTGTTTAGGAAAGTTAAGGGTTACATATCAGAGAGTATGGACAGGTTTCCTGCTGAGGATGTCGGAACAATTGGGCAAGCCTTTTGCGCTGCGTTACAAGATGAGCTTACTGAGTATTATAAGCTTTTGGCAGTTCTTGAAGTGCAAGCCATGAATCCGATTCCATTGATTTCTGAGAATGTGAAGTCAGGGAATTATCTCACCCTTCGTAGGCTTTCGGTTTGGTTTGCAGAGCCGATTGTGAAAATGAAACTGATGGCCATACTAGTTGATAGCTGTAAGGTCTTGAGAGGTGGAGCAATGGCGGGGGCAATTCATATGCACGCTCAACATGGAGATCCATTGGTCAATGAATTCATGAAAAGGCTACTTCAACGGGTTTGTTCACCTCTCTTTGAAATGGTCAGAAGTTGGGTATTGGAAGGTGACCTTGAGGATATATTTGCCGAGTTTTTCATCATTGGCCAGCCTGTAAAAGCCGAGTCTTTATGGAGAGAAGGCTATAGGCTCCATCCAGGAATGCTTCCTTCCTTCATTTCTCAATCACTTGCACGGCGTATTCTCAGGACAGGGAAGTCAATAAACTTCTTACGTGTTTGTTGTGAGGATCGAGGTTGGGTAGATGCTGCAACCGAAGCAACTACTGCTGCTGGAACAACCACAGGCAGAGGTAGTCTTGGATATGGTGAAACAGATGCTCTTGAATTGCTGGTTGATGAAGCTGCAAAGAGAATTGATAAACATCTGCTGGATGTTATGTATACTCAGTACAAATTCAAAGAACATTGTTTAGCCATTAAGCGGTACTTATTACTAGGACAGGGTGATTTTGTTCAGTATTTGATGGATATAGTTGGTTCAGATCTCTCAGAGCCTGCTAACACCATTAGCACGTTTAAGTTAGCTAGTTTGCTGGAAACTGCTGTCCGAGCATCCAATGCACAGTATGATGATAAGGACATATTGGATAGGGTACGAGTAAAAATGATGCCTCATAACACAGGTGATCGGGGTTGGGATGTATTCTCATTGGAATATGATGCTGGTGTCCCGCTGAACACTGTATTCACTGAATCCGTTATGGGAAGGTACTTGAGAATTTTTAATTTTTTGTGGAAGCTGAGGCGAGTTGAGCATGCATTGATCATTGGGTGGAAGACAATGAAACCGAATTGCATCACAACGCTTTCCATTAAGCTACAGCGTGCTGTTAAGACACAGTTACACTCGACACTTAGGCAATGGCAGTTACTTTGGGATGAGATGAACCATTTTGTATCAAACTTACAATATTACATTATGTTTGAAGTTTTGGAGGTGTCTTGGTCCAATTTCTTGAGTGAAATGGAAGCTGCAAATGATTTTGATGATCTTCTGGCAGCTCATGAAAAGTATCTTCTCTCTATTGTGGACAAGTCTCTTCTCGGTGAACGTTCAAAGAACCTCTGTGAGACACTTTTTGTTTTATTAGACCTTATATTGCAATTCAGATGCCTGGCAGATCGGTTATTTGAAGGAATTCTAGAGTTGCAGACAAGGTAAGAGTTCTAAATCCTCTTCTATGCGTGAAATTGTACAAATACACATAAATAAGCAAAGTTTGTTTGTGAAAGTGTGCTTCTCGGTACAAATATTTTCACATTTTGACTATAGATGTTATCCGAGTTGAGCTCAAATTTTAACTGAGCTTAAAGATGTGCTCATACTCAGCTCGTTTATCAAGTGAACGGGTTAGAACGGAGCTTATTTTGAGCCGAGCTGGAGTAGCTCGATTCATATGACAACCATATTGAAGATATATTAGGATTATTATTTGAGTTGAATGAGCGGAACTTTGATGTGCTCATGTTCCGCTCGTTTGATAAGTGAACGAGCTCGAACAAAGCTCGAGTATCTCATTTTTCACTGTAATATCTACTAACTGTGATCCTTACATAGGTCAATGGACGCATCTTCGTCATTGAAAGACAATAGAAAGCCTAGTAAGCAGCAAAGTGGCAAATCTTCGGATCCCGGTTCTTGGGCGATTGAGGGTCGAAAAGTATTAAGCCAGCAAGCAGGTAAGTTTCTTAGTCTGATGCAAAAAGAATTGGTTGATATTGCAAGTCAGTATTCATCCCTGTTTAAAGATTTCATTTCTCAGCTGCCGGTGCAGCAACATGTTGATCTAAAGTTCTTACTTTTCCGGCTTGATTTTACTGAATTCTATAGCCGTTCTAGTCCCTCCCACTCTGTGAAGTTGTAAGGATTTTCTGTCAAATTGTGTTCGAGTTTAAGGATGTGCCTCCCAGAATTGGATGAGGAATCATGTTTGCTTGTGTAGTTGTGTTCAATCACACTGAGTATTTGCTTAGCTAACTGGCTGGTCTAGTGGCAAGTCGTCTTAGTAAAAACGGGAGTTAACTCGTAAATTTGTACGATTTTGTGATTTAAAGTTTACGTAATTGTGGAAAATAAAATGCAATAGAAACAAATAGAAACAAACCTTAAAATAAATGTTTTTTTTCCTCTTATTATCAATTAGTTTTTTTTTTTTTTTTTTATACACGGTAAGCAGAATAAGAGGGTTAGAGTCTGGACACCGACCGTCCTACAGCATCCTTACGGATGAGAACAACCACATCGTCTGGGAGATCGTCTTGGTCTTCAGTGGCAGAAAGTCCGTGTTTTACGAGCTTGTCTGCAACCGTGTTGATTTCCCTGAAGATGTGCGAGGTGCTTGCTTGAGAAAAGTCTGAGATGCTGGCGGAAATGTCTGAAATGATCATGTCTGTCTCCCACGGGGGTTTCCAAACGTGGTTAATCGAGTTGATCAGCATCAAATTGTCTCCCTCGATCTCAATAGCCGACACTCCTAACTGTTTAGCCTTTTGTAGGTCTTCCCGCAAAGCAAACGCTTCTGCCTCTAGAACTGAGTATGCATAACACTTCCCTTTTCCATGGGCCAAACACAGGTCGTGGTCATCTCGAATAATGAAACCAAAAGCAAATTGGTTGTTGTTGTTAGAAGCTGCATCAAAATTAAGTTTAACGAAATTCACTTTTGATTTTTTCCATCTAATATTCTTGGTCTTCCTTCTTGATCTTTTATTTATTCTACTCTCAGATGATTGCTTTCTGTTTGTTTGTTCCCAATCTTCGATTTGTTTTAGTGTAATTTGTTTTAGGTTTTGTGTTGGTCTTTTATTGTTAAAGATTATCTGATTTCTATCCAACCAGATATTCCACCAAATCATTACCACTTGTCTAAGTTCTTGGGGATTTTATCCTTCATTACTAAAAGTGTCTCATAGGTGGATTGGTTATAAGTGTCAGTACCCTTGAGGATAGTTGATATTTTGGTATTATCCATGGTGTGGTGAGTGCATTGGCATTCAAAAAAAAGATGTTGGCGCTTTCTGTATGGTGATTGCAGAATACACAGTGCATGACTACCAGAATTTTTTGCTTGTCAAGATTTTCTTTAGTTGGGAGACCATTTAGAGCCAGTTTCCACAGGAAATTCTGGACTTTCGGCATGATGCTCATGCCCCATATTCAAGTTTTGTCTTCCGATACCCCAACTGTTCTCCTTTGTATCATGTTTATTGCAGATTTGGTGGAATACCACCCGTCGTCGTTTGTTGACCAATAAATCCTGTCTCTTATGTCATTTATTGGGAGGTTATGCTCCTTTATCTTATTAATGATATTTACTTGGAGAATGTCTTCAAGTTGATCAAGGCGTTGTTCGTTCCACTTTTTATTCGAGATAAAGGTATCCACCTTATCCGATGTTTTAATTAGGGTTTGGTCAGTCACAACTGTACACAGGGGTTCATCCATTAACCATCGGTCTTTCTAGAACTTAATTGTGCTTCCTTCCCTTACTCTCCAACGTAAGCCTTTATTAAATTCATCTTTCAATTTTGTCAATTTCTTCCATTACCAAGATGTATTTTTTCCACACTCATAATTCCATAGGTTTTGCCCACGGAGATATTTCTCTTCTATAATCTTGACCCATATATTTTCTGGTTCTGCCATAATTTTCCAGAGGAGTTTCATTTGTAGAGCATTGTTCATATCCTCGGCCTTTTTTATTCCAGTACCGCCAAGGGATTTAGGTTTACAGATTTTTTCTCAACTGATTAACGGGTGGTAATTCGGTCCTTTATTCCAGAAGAAATTTCTATTTATTTTGTCTAATTCATTGTGAATGCCTGCATGTAGCATAAAAACTTGCATTAGATAGCTTGGTTTTGCGTTAAGGTTTGCTTTAAAGGGTTGTTCGTCCCTCTTGCGAGAGAGATGAAGCTTTCCATTTCGAGAGTTGCTGTCTTGATTTTTGAATGACTGAATTGAAAATTTCTTTATTAGCCCTCCCATTAATGATAGGGCAACCTAGATATTGCTCTAGATTTGTAGATGAAGATATTCCTAATTGAGTTTGTGGTCTTCTTTTGCTTGCTGCGTCTACATTATTTGAAGTTTGGAATGAAGATTTGTGATAGTTTCTTACTTGGCCTGAAAGTTCACAGTAGTTTTTCAATATCGACAATATTTTGTTGCTTGCCTCTGTCGTTGCTTTAGTGAAAATGATGATATCATCTGCAAAAGCTAGGAACGGGATTGATGATCCGTTTTTTGTTATGGGGAAACCAATAGATCTTGGGTTTTCCCTGCTTGTTTTTTGAATGTTTCTTGCTAAGATTTCGGCTCCCAGATTAAAGAGAAGCGGAGATAGTGGGTCTCCTTGGCGAAGACCTCTTTGTGGGCAGAATACGGTTGTCGGTGAGTCATTTACTCATTTACTAGTAAGGAATACGAGACCGTTGTTATGCATTCGTTGATCCAATTTCTAAACCTCTCACAGAAACCAAATTTCTGTAATACCAAATCGAGGAAAGTCCATTCTAGTTTATCATACGCTTTTTCCATGTCCAATTTAATGGCCATATACCCTTCTTTTCCTTTTTTTGATCTAAAGCCGTGAAAATTTCCGTGGGCTATAAGGATATTATCATGGATTGCCCTATTTTTAGTAAAAGCACTTTGTAGTGGAAGAATTAGTTTTGTTAAAATTGTACTTAATCGATTTGCTAAGATTTTGGATATGATTTTGTATACCGTGGAACACATACTAATTGGTCTATAATTAGCTGTTGTTGTTGGATTATCAACTTTTGGTAGGAGTGCAATGAACGTGTGATTCAATTGTTTAAGGATTCTGCCAGTTCTGTAGAAACTTTTAACAGCTCTTGTGACGGCTGGGCCAACGATATGCCAAAACTTTTGGTAAAAACCAATTGTCATACCGTCAGGGTCGGGCGATTTTTCACTGCCAATATCAAACAATGCGTTCTTTATTTCCCCGATAGAGAAGGGTTTGCTTAGCTCTGTGTTCTCGTCATTGGTGATTTCTTGTTGTACGACTTCCAACAATTCTTGTAGTTTGGAACTGTTGATATTCGACGCTCGAAATCTCAATCTATAATCTTCAAGGAATTCCTCATTTATGTCATTTTCCTTGGATAATATGGTTTCGTCACCTCTTGTTATGTTTGATATTATCTTCTTATTTCTTCTGCCCGTGGCCTTCCTATGGTGGAATTTCGTATTTTTATCACCTAAGCACAGGTTTGTCGTTTTGGCCCGTTGCACCCAGTATTTATGCTGGTATTCCAAGATACATTCTCTTTTCTTACTCAGTCTCGTTATTTTATCATTTAATTGCTGATCATAAACTGAGAATAGCTGCTTTTGGAGGGTTTCTATTTGTTTGTCAACGGTTTTTAGTTGGGTATTAATATTTCCGAATTTTGTGCGGCTCCATTGTTTCAGGTTTTGTTTTAGGAGGTTTGTTTTTTTTAACTAGATTGTGCATATGAGTTCCTGGATATTGGGTTCTCCATGTTTGTTTGATAAGGTTTTCACAATCTTGCCTTTGCATCCACATGGACTCAAAGCGGAATGGTTTATTTCTGTAGGTTGTGACTTGGTTTTGCAGATTAATCGATATCATACAGTGATCTGAAGTATTAAACGCATGATTTCTCGTATGTATGCCTGGGTATTCTTGTAAGACTTTTATAGTTGACATTGTTCTATCGAGTTTTTCATACATATTGTCGTCTCCTTCCTTCTTTTTTTTCCATGTGTACTCATTACCTTTGGTTGGGAGGTCCATTATTCCACATTGGTCGGCTATGTCATGTAGTCTTTTATATTTATTAATGTCAATGGGAGCTCCTCCCTTTTTGTCCGAGGGTTCTCATATCTCGTTATAGTCTCCTATGACAATCGTTGGCCTGTTTGATGATTGAATTCGGAAATGAACTGTGACCAGAATTCATCTTTCTTTTGTTCATTAGGTGGTGCATAGATCTCGAATATTCGTGTTTGGAAGCCCGAAGTAGAGTTAGTATGATTTAGTTCGATGTATCTGTTATGTGTTTTAGTAATTTCTATTCTTTCGTTTCGAAATTGATACTCTTTCCATAACATACAAAGGTCTCCCGCAAAACCCAATGCTGGTACAAACAGGATGTTATCAAAACCTGCGTTTTTCCATAATGATTCATCCGGTTCCGAACCAGTTTTCGTTTCTGCGAGTATTATTACCTGTATGCCCTCATTCTTACATATGATGTTTAGGTTAGTCCAGAAATTTTTCTTGCGCATTCCTCTACAGTTCCAAAATGCTATCTTCATTTATATTTACAACGTTTTTTGGGTGGCAGTCTACCCTCTATTCCTGCCATAATTAATGTTTTATTTTCTTTTTGTCCGGTTTTTACTTGTATTTCGATATTCCATAAATGAATTACGCATAGGTATGTAATCTGGGTGGAGTTATGATTTCCACTTCTATCCTGAGACTTGGTGTTATACCGGTTTAAGTTTGTCCATACGTTGTTTAAATTGCCGCTAATATTACCGTTCAATTTATGTCCGTCTATTCTAAGACTTGGCCCTTTGGCCGTCATCTTGGTCTTTTTACTGTTATTTTCGCCTTTAATAGTTGTTCTTATACGGTTGCCTTTACACGTGACTCTTATATATTTCTCATATATATAACACTTACGAACCCACGACCCGCTATTCATATTTTTATCCTTAATATTTTTTAGTTTTATTCCTGGGTTCGGATCAACACCATTATGTTTGCTTTTTTTCGGTTTATTGTTGCATAACATCAATGGATACAACCAAAACCACATTTTATTCAACCTGGAAGTGATTATTACATAAACCACACACATAGCCCAATTACTCATCTTCAGTATTGAAACTCGGTTCTATTCTTCACTCTTCAGATTCAACACGTTGCTGACATCTTGCTTTTGCCATTTGTTCAAGTAGCAATTATTCGTGAACCGCTCAGTCGTGTAACAATTGTTCTTTCTTTTATCCGGAGGTCTTGCTCTATTGTCAATTTGTTCTCTTTTCTCAAGATTGTTATGTCCCCTTGTTATTCTGCACAATCTGTCCATATTGCTTTGTTGCTCAATCTGTCCATAGTTTAGTCCTTTCCTGTCCATATGTATGGGGTTATAGCAATCTGCCCTGCACACCACCACATAACCAATTCTCAGCAGTAACTGCATTCTTACACTTACATTAGGATAGACATGATCAAGATAAACAATGACATCCTTGATCTTTTGCAAATACCATACATTCCTAGTTAACTCTACATACAAATTATTGATCAACATAGAGAACAAGTCTCGATTCATTAGTCCAGGGTTAAGAACATAAACATATAATGCAAGTTGTTGCACATCACAAAAATGCATTAATTTCATAAATGCAGTAAATATATGAGCATACACTAGAGAGTCATGATTTGATTGTTCTATTGGCAGCTGAATCAACCAACCATTATGTTTAATCACCAATTGAGTTATAACAGATTCCTTATTCAAGGTAGTCAAGCAACAACAAGGAATATCATCCACTAAAATATCATTATAGAAGGAAAATTGAAGACATGTCTTCATGATACACTTAGCGGGGATTATCTTGGTGCTAAAAAGATAACAAGGAGGGTGACTAAACCTCTCCCATCTTAGACTATTTAATCTTGATAGTAAAACACAATCATAGAACACAAATTCTACAATAACTATTACAAAAATACTCATTTTCATACTGGATAACATAATATTAAGCTTCTTCATCATGACTAGTTAAGTTTAGGCTTCTTAGTCCCCTTCAGCATAGAGGCTGCAGTGTCCTCAGTTCCCTCTGCCTCTTCCCTATGCTTGAGTCCGATTTGGTCGAGTCTTGATTGACTTCCATAGCATCCATTAACTTATTAACTGTATTGTTGGTTTCAATTAAATGAAATGAACTTTCAGAGACAACTGCTTTCAGCTCTTCAGGGATGTTTCCATCCTTTAACAGTGCAGCAGTAAATTGTTCTACAGTTAGCTCCTCCTCAGAGATTTCAGTGACCTCCTCATCATCATTAAGAAAATCCTCAATTACCTTAGTCTTGCTCACCAGTTCTTCATCCTCAATCATAGGGACAGTAAGGGGTTCTTGAGTTTCTTGCTTCTTCTCTATAGTTGCATCATCAGGGTAAACACCCTCAGGTTGTTCATCATTGGGAGTTTGTTCATTTTTAAGCTCTTCATTAGCTATGTTCTCTTCAACATTGGGATGTTCATCTTTTTTGGCCTCAGCAGGTTGTTGAGTGCTCTCTTTAGAGCTTAAGGAAGAGTCTTCTTCCTATGAACTTGTTAATCCATAGTATAGAGCTAGATATGGTCGAAGTTCATACTTACTATCAACCATTTTTTCTTTCCCTTTTATCTTTCTTTCCCACAAATTGCCATTTGTTCTTGTTGTTCTCATTTTCTTCTCTATTTTGAACTTCTATTTTTTCTTTTCCTTTCCTAAGGGGTTTGGTTCTAAAACCTCTCAAGGGAAAACTATCATAGGTGTGGTCTTTGTGGGCACAAAAGCCACAGCCTTTTGAAAAATCCTCATACCAAATGGAAAATTCTTTCATTTCACCATCATCCGGTATTAAGACTTTCTTTACTCCTTCATAGGCAACATCAAAGTTAATACATATTCTAGTGAAGTTCACTCCCTTTCCTCTCTCAGAAAAGTTATCAAGTTTTAAAAACTTTCCAACTCTATTTTCCTCAATAATTATCCTAATGGCTGCTCTATTTATGAACTCAGGGGGAATTTGTGGAATCCTGATCCACAAATTTGCAGTGGTATTACTTTCTGTGAAGGTATTAAAGTTGGGTTTCCATGACTTGAGAATGACTAAATGACCATAGATATGATAAGGTCTGTTTTCCCATATGTTCTTCTTATCAATAGGGTTCGAAAAACTGGCTTCAAACCAGTAATTCGGCTTTGCAATAAATCTCACCTCACCCTTCATATTTCTCCACTCAAACATAAGTTTAGTTTTGATTCTAGCTAGTTCAATGGAATTGCCTAAAATACACCCCATAAGGGTGGTATCTTTCTGTTTCTGGAAGTCACTCTTCACTTTGGACAAACTTAACATATAATCCTCAAGGTTAAGTTTCTCAGTGTTTTTACCTTTGTTCTTGGTTGCTTCATTATTCTTGATTGGTTGTTGTTGTTCTTTAGCTTCAGCAGCTATGTTTTCCTTGCTCTTGATTTCATTATTTTTTCCTTGCATACAACTTCTTTAAAAGAAGTTGCTTGATCATTCATATTGTGAGTGTTTGTTTGAAGGAGAGGAGGAATAGAGATTTTCAGTATGAAGTGATTCAGTGAAGGTGGGTTATTCTGAAGCCGAGTCCATTTCTTAAATAGACATTTATCTACGTTGCTAGGGCAGCATTTTCTATCACAAGCAATCAAATTTCTAGGTTTTGGGCACCATTCAACGAGGTTAATCTGTTCTACTTTCAGATAATCAACAAGGCTAAAAGTAAAAATCTTATTCAGATAAGTAAATTGGTAGAGATGGGTACCTTTTCTGTAACAAAACGGGATCTCATCTTCCCTCTTAGCATCCAAATGGTAGCCATCGGGCTCATCAATCTTCAATCGGTGACCAAACATTACCACTTTCCTCTCCTCATGACAAATGCCAAGGACAAGGACTAGACACCACCGATCTGAGTCCCCTTCGCCATTTCCTTGACTCCAATCATACTCTCCCAGCGGCCCAGCAGTGGTCTTGATATGTGCCAGGTTTAGATGAATATCATACCTTCTTTGAGCCTTCCATCTGACCCATTTTTTGTACCTTCTACGGTCGGCTTTACTCAAACGGTAGACTCCCTTTGTCGTTTTGGTTTTCCTGGAGATTCCTTCTTCGTTCCTATGCCTATTGTTAGAGAGAGCTCTCTTCGTAGGTGACAGATCTACGTCTTCATGTGGATTAGCGGCAGCCGATCGTCGTTTGGTTCTAGGGTTTTGGGGAGAGGTGACGGGCTTATCGTCTAGCCCTAGCGCGTGGAGAGCGCGTACTCTTCTAACGTTTTTAGTTTTTTCATTATTTCAGGGTGGAGTTTGATGTTGTTTTATCAATTAGTTTTTATGATCGAACTTCTACTCTACATGTGCAGAATACAATGTTTCCAACAGCCTAATATATATTAATATATATATATATATATAGGTGTATTTCTCTCTTTTTTTAAAATTTATTTATTGTCGTTTGATTTTAGTATGAAATCTCAGTATTTAACGTGAACATGTGTTTGATTTTAGTATGAAATCTCACAAATTTAATGTGAATGTGTGCTTGAAGGTGCAAAATTCTCAATTCATATTGACACACCACTGGAATAAATATTGATTATAAAAAGACTTATTTTGTCACCTACCGACAAAAAACTCTCATATCTCACCCATTTTAGACGAATAATTTTTTGACAAAGATAATATAAAGCACTCAAATGAAACTCTTGTGAAAAATTCTAGCAGATCAACTATTATATGAGTTAAATTTATCAATGAAAAACCACAATATTTTCCACTACAAAAAAAAAAAGAGTTAGTTTCATGGCAATGGAATAACCTTATAAAACTCAAATCTGAATTCATAAAAGGTATTATTTGGCAAGTCGGTGATGGAAAAACAATCAACTCTTGGCACGACAGTTGAGTAACAACGACACCACTAATGAAAATGGTTCAAAACACCAATCTAATTAACACAAACTTAAAAGTTAGTCACTTTATTAACAACTCAAGAAACCGGGATAATAACAAAATTGACAATGAACTACAAAATATAATTAATCTTGATATTAGGGGAAAAAATAAAAGAAACAATCATACCAAAAAACGATCTGCATGACAGACTATATTGGAGATTTAGAAAAAACGGATGGTTCTCTACTAAATCTGCTTCCGATATGATTGAGGAAGCATCCAGTTTTCAACCAATCATTTCCTCTGACTGGATTTGGAAACTCGATACCCAACCCAAAATTTTAAAAAAAAACTTCATCTGAAAAATGTCTTTAAACGGAATCCCAACAAAATCAAAACTGGATGAAAGAAAAATTGTCGTAGCAAGGCATTGTGAACTCTGCACCCATCACCTAGAAGACTTGCCCCACCTAATAATCGAATGCCAATTCACTAAACAAATAATTACCAAATTCGATAGAACAATTGTGAATGAAATAAACACAATGAGAATCCAAAATAAAAAAAAGTACAGGAACTAAACAAACAAAATTGGAACGAAAAAATTCGTGTGTCTCGCAACTATCGGATGGAGTATCTGGTTTTTTATGATACGGGGATAAGCCGTAAGGATTCCCGATCTTTCAACACCACAAACATAGGCTATCTTAGAAGGCGAAATAGGCGTGGAGATGATGTGATAGACGTGTGGATGGATGGATGAAGGATCCAATGATTAGGGTTGGATTGTGCTGGATAGTGAAAGAGCCTTCCTCCCGCAGTAGCGACTCTTCCTTTAATCTTAGTTGCCGGTAGAACGAGGTCTGGAAAGCAAAGAAGTCGTCTAGAGTTCGAATAGCGCTCAACCCAAGCCTCTCATCGGGGTTGGACGTTTCTCCTAGCTGCTTTCCAGGATTTTGAAAAGGCCTCTCACCTAATCAAGACTCGAAAACCCTCGAGAAGGAATACTGAAAAGTATCAATGTTTATATTAATCTAAAGTGTTTGAAAATGACGTCCAGCTTGGCCTTATGTAGGCAAGGTGGGACTTCTACATGGGTGCGGGCTTGATCCAAGATCGAGCCCGAAATGAATAAAGAAATGAAATTAAATGCGAAGTGATAAGATCAAATCTTTACGAGATAAGATCTTCTAGCTAAAGGATAAGATCAAATCTTTACGAGATAAGATCTTCTAATGAAAAGATAAGGTCAAATCTTTAAGAGATTTTGACCTTCTAGAAACAAGATAATTGTCAATAAAGTTAAATGCAAAACACAATTTAAAATGTCTCAAAAATGGGTTGGAAATAAATGATATGTTGGGCTTAATTCAGCCACTCGATTCAGCCCGGACTCCTCTTCCTTCCACGTCTGGATTGTGTTTTTCCTCTTCTGAACTGCGTGCTTCTTCCACTTCATATTCCTGCGTTTCTTCTCTCGTACTACGTCTCTTCCTGGATGGTCTTGTCACCTCTTGTATTGAGACTCAGACCTCTTGTATTGAGACTCGGTTCCTAGATGCTCCCGCATCAACCTCCTTTTCTTGTGAAAGATTCGCCCTCGAATCTATGAAGTTTAGACTTGATCCTGTCTCCCTGAATTCATTGCCTCCAACAGTACGAACACGAATGGATAATTCACAATTACCACTTGAATAAGGTGTGAAAGTGACATTGACTACCTCCAATGTTTTATCTTGAAGAGATGAAAACATTTCCCTGTTATAATTGCAATGTCTGTAGGACGTGGGACTGATATTCAAGATGTCAATCTGTGCAATCAACCTTAAGCGGAGATCCTCGAATAGAGTAATAATACTCAACGAAGGATATTTAGTCGCTAAATGTCTCCAGTTATATACTGCAATCATCTTGTTAATGTCTTTGATACTTCCAAGAAGAGCCTCAAACATACCTATCTCGAAAATGGAGGATAAGAACTCCTTGCACACATGACTGTAGACAGGACACAAAAATGGATCTGTATGTCGTGGTTTTGTACTCTCTATGGCCTGGATCATTAGTGTCTTCTTTCCAGTATCGTCTTTGTTCTTCTTCTTCTCATAATACTCAGTGACTTCCGTGGGTGTCATAGCTTTGAGTATGAAATCTTTTCCGTGAAAAGAAAAACAAAAATGATTTGTTTTTCCTTTATGTGTGACGTCTCGGTCATACTCCCAAGGTCGCCCCAGTAGAATGTGATAGGCGTGCATAGGGGCTATATCGCATAGCACAGTGTCCTCATATGTCCCGATTTTGAATGTGACGTTGGCCTGCTTGTCGATTCTGATTTCTCCACAATCGTTCATCCAACCTAGTTTGTAAGGACGGGGGTGCTGAATAGTTCCTAGTTGCAACTTCTCAATCACTTCATTACTCACTAAGTTGCTGCAGCTTCCACTGTCGATGATCATGTTGCATACTCTTCCTTTGACCAAACATCTGGTATGGAACAAATTTTCTCTTTGATTGTCTTCGCTTTTAGATGGTAAGATGCTAAGTGCCCTTCTAATAACGAAACGGTCAAATAACTCCGAAGATAAGACCTTTCTCGTTACTTCCTTGGCCATCTCATTCATGTCTAAGCTAACCGGTTGGTTAACAACGTCAATGCTCATGCAATCATCTAGTTACTCTTCTTCCTTTGGATCATGACTTGGGATTTCAACAATTACATCATTGTTATGGTCATCAATATCCATCTCGTGTGGAGTACCTATGACAAGTTGAGGGTCAGGGACGATCTTACTCGCATGTAGACATAATCCCTCAGCGAAAAGTAGCTCGTCCACATCCTTTGCATTCTCTTTATCGGCTACAAGGGCCGATTTTTCTTCGTCAAAATCCTCCGTGTCAGAATCTGATTCATAGAGACCCATGTCATTGATGAATAATGTCCTTTAGTTGGGACAATCCCTAGCGTAGTGTCCTCTCCCATGGCACTTAAAGCATGTGATGTCTCTAGCTCGAGTTGAACTAGAACTACTTCCTTAGGGTGTCGTGGTAGGGATCTTGTTTGGAGTAGATGCAGCTCCCAGACCTGTAGAATCTTTGCTATTGTTGCTCAGATCTCGGTTGTTGTTGGATTGATCTCGATTCGAACTTCCTCTCCATGACTGAGGGGTTCGTCTGTCCTGGTTGCGCAACTTTAGTTTCTTCTCCACTCTCACAGCGAGATGTAGTAAATCTGTCAAGTTAGTATATGCATACAACTCTATCTCGTGTGCTAGGGTAGGGTGCAAAATCCTGAGGTACCTTGCCATCGTAGCTTCCTCATCTTCCTGAACATCAGCTCTGACTATAGCCATTTCCATTGCGGCGTAGACTTCTTCGGCACTCATAGAACCTGGTTTCAGGTTCTCTAATCTTTGACGGAGATATCTTCCATGGTATGGGGGGACGAATCGGGCTCTCATGATTGCCTTCATCTGATCTCAAGTATTGATCTCGGTGTCTAGACATCGTCTTCTTTCTTTCAACATGTTATTCCACCACATTAGTGCATACCCCGTAAACTCAAGTGCAGCGTATTGTACCTTTTTATGTTCCGGAACATTATGACAACTCCATATTTGTTCCACTTTTGCCTCCCAGACAAGGTACAGGTTAGCATCACACTTCCCTTCAAATGGTGGTATCTTCACCTTAGCTTTAGAGTAGACTTCAGTTTCTAGTGTTGGGTTCTCGTCTTCTCTATCCTCAAAATCCAATTCCCTTTTGATGTACCTCCTCGGCTGCATGACTCCAGGATTAGCCCGAAACAAGGGTTGTCTAGGTGGCGAAGGGTTGTTTGGGCGTTCGTTATCCCGTGTCTCCAAAGCGTCCAACCTTTCCATAATCCTTGTCAGTATAGCCTCGGTATCCATAGCTCTAGGTGCGTCGCCTATTTGTTCGTTCTTTCTTCCTGAGTTAGACATATCAAATAATCTATACTCGCCTGCAATTTTCTCAACTAAAGTCAATTATTCTGAGAAAGAAAATCAAAAGTAGCCTGAAAATTTTTACAAGGCAAGGAAAAGGCTCCAAAGGAACAAAAGGTTGGAATTAATAGGTTTTGAGTGGTGCCTGCAGGAAACCCTAAATGGAACAAAGGATATTCACAGGGATATAAACAATATGGACAATATAAACAAAGAAGCTCCCTTTCTTGAAAAATGAAATGAATATTTTTCAAGAAAGCCGAAGATGATCACAATCCCGTTCCTGTTTCTTCTCCTTTTTTTTTATATGCTTGCCGAAACCCTAGGGCTGGGCAAGGCTGGCGCCGGCTGAGCACTGTAGTGGCGCAGGGGCGGCGGTTGGGTTGTGTTACAGCGGCGGACGGCGGCTGCGGCTGACGGGCAGCGGCGGACGGTGGCGGAGGTGCTGGCGGCAGGAAACAGGGGGTGTGGCGGCTGCAGGGGTGGCTGGTGGTGAAAGCCGGCTCAGGGGAGGCGGTTGGTGGTGTGTTGGGTGGCGGAGGGCGGTGGAAAGCGGTTGGCGGCGGCGGGCGGCGGAACTAGGGTTCCGGCGCCGCAAGACACAAAATTTTTTTTTTTTTTGTAAGGCCGTAACCCAAGAGGGCCGGCTGGGGGTTGTGGGGTGGCGGCTGGTGATTGTGGGCAGCGGACAGGGTGGATGGCGGCTGCAGGAGGGAATCTCGGTCAAAACAGACCGAGATTGGCCAAAATTGCGGTTGGGGCCGGCTGTTGGTGGTGATGGGCGACGGTGGGGCTGCTGTGGGTGTTGGGTGGCCGGAAAATGGCTCGGCAGTGGTGGTGTGAGGGTTGTGGTGGTGTTGGGTGAGGATAGGGTGGCGCTGGCGTGAGGCCGACGGCGCAGTGGTGGATCTCGGTCAAATTTGGCCGAGATCGGCCGATTTTTTATTTATTTTTTAAATGCAGCGGTTTCTGCGGTAGATGGCTGAGGAACGACAAGGGTGGCCCGTGGCTAAAGAGCGTGTTCTAGGTGTCCCCTACTAATTAGCCCTGATAGGTTTGCACCGGTTGATCCGTTACAATTTACAAGAAAAAAGAGTAATTGGTTCTTAGGCGGAAATTTCTTTTGTGGAAAAAAATCCAGGCCACAATTCTATCTTTTTCAAGTAATTGACAATTAGATTGTGAAAAAGCAGTTGTTAACGAGAATAGAATGACTAACCGTTACTCCTTCTGCCCCAATCGTTTTTTTGTTGAAACCTTCTTGACGAATCTTAAAAGCTTCGATTTTTGTTTTTGACGACGGCTGGTGTTGATTAACCTTTGTTCTGATGCCCAATTTGATACGGGGATAAGCCGTAAGGATTCCCGATCTTTCAACACCACAAACTTAGGCTATCTTAGAAGGAGAAATAGGCGTGGAGATGATGTGATAGACGTGTGGATGGATGGATGAAGGATCCGATGATTGGGGTTGGATCGTGCTGGATAGTGAAAAAGCCTTCCTCTCACAGTAGCGACTCTTCCTTTAATCTTAGCTGCCGGTAGAACGAGGTCCGGAAAGCAAAGAAGTCGCCTAGAGTTCGAATAACGCTCAACCCAAGCCTCTCACCGGGGCTGGACGTTTCTCCTAGCTGCTAGACTAGACTGGACGCGCCTCTCACCCATCCAGGGTTTTGAAAAGGCCTCTCACCTAATCAAGACTCGAAAACCCTCGAGAAGGAATACTGAAAAGTATCAATGTTTATATTAATCTAAAGTGTTTGAAAATGACATCCAGCTTGGCCTTATGTAGGCAAGGTGGGACTTCTACATGGGTTGCGGGCTTGATCCAAGATCGAGCCCGAAATGAATAAAGAAATGAAATTAAATGCGAAGTGATAAGATCAAATCTTTACGAGATAAGATCTTCTAGCTAAAAGATAAGATCAAATCTTTACGAGATAAGATCTTCTAATGAAAAGATAAGGTCAAATCTTTAAGAGATTTTGACCTTCTAGAAACAAGATAATTGTCAATAAAGTTAAATTCAAAACACAATTTTAAATGTCTCAAAAATGGGCTGGAAATAAATGGTATGTTGGGCTTAATTCAGCCACTCGATTCAGCCCGGACTCCTCTTCCTTCCACGTCTGGGTTGTGTTTTTCCTCTTCTGAACTGCGTGCTTCTTCCACTTCATATTCCTGCGTTTCTTCTCTCGTACTACGTCTCTTCCTGGATGGTCTCGTCACCTCTTGTATTGAGACTCGGACCTCTTGTATTGAGACTCGGTTCCTTGATGCTCCCGCATCATTTTAGGAACAAAATAATCTTTAATAATGAATCAATCGGACCTCAGAGTTTGATTATTGCATTCATGAAAAACCAAATCCATAACTGGAAAACTAAAATCTATGACGAAGATGATTATGATATCAAAAAACAACATAAGGACACTAATGCGACAACAAGGAAGAAACACAATATTAAATGGGAAAGACCAAAACCGGGTTTCCATAAACTCAATTTTGACAGATCAAAACTTGACTCAGGTGTAACATCCATCGGGTTTGTGATCTGAAATCATTATGGTGAAGTTATTAACCTTGATGCAAAGAAAAATAACTTTAACTCAGTTATAAAAGCTGAAGTTTTCACTATTAAGGCAGGTGTACAAGAGACAATCGGATTGAAGAAAAAAAATATTAAAATCGAAGGTGATAATTTGTGTGCTATCAGGACACTCCAAGGTTTGTGGAGTTGTCCGTGAAATGTCGAGATGATTATTTCCGACTCCATACTATATCTTTGTTTTTTAACGAAATCCAAATCAAGAATGTTTTCAGAGAAATTAACTGTTTTGCTGACCGATTGACCCATCTAAGAATTTCGACCTCCAACACCAATTTTTCTGACGATCTCAAACTTCATGTTCTCATTCGCAAGGATGATTTGGGTTAGACTACCTCTAAAAGGTAGCCCAACGTAACCGATTCCCTTTTTTTTTTTAAAAAGCATGAATTTCACTTAAATATTTATGGCCTTTTGCCTTGAAATTGACCTTGTTGGTAAACTGCAAAGAAAGTTTATATTTCATCAAGAGTGAAAGACAATGCAAGTTTATATTTCATCAAGAGTGAAAGACAATGCGACAAAAATATTTTTTTTTTTTGGTCAGAGACAAAATATTCATATTTCATTTCTGGGCCGCTAAAAGATATTATAGAAGCATACAATTTTATGATTTGATTCACGAAAACCACAATGTTCGGATATATAATCTTAATTTTAATAACATCAAATACGATGATTATTGTTTGAGTTGGTTAATCATATTTAACACTACAATAGTTTATTTCGATAAGTTTATGTGATCATCTACTATATAATATTAAGTAAAAAGACTTAGTTCACTTGTCATCTCTACATTAAACACACGTCATCTCATTATTTTCATTTTTTTTTTACCGTGAAATTATGTCCATATTAATAAAGATATTAACATACAATTGATCCTAAAATGAGATAATATGGTATTATATATTTGAAAAGAAAATAATAAAACAAGTAAAGTTAAATAATTGAATAAATAACATGCACAAAAATTTAAAAAAATTTAAAAAATCATAATATATATATTTAATATATAATTATATTTAGAAATATATGTATTCAACGTGAGACGATGATAAAAATAGCATAAACTTTATAGCTTTTGTATTTAAAAATAATAATTCAATATTACTAATATTAATATATTAATTTAGATCAATGAACACTAGTTGTAAATTATAAAGGAAGTTTATATTTCATGAAGATCCATTGATTATTGAATGTGATTTTTAGAAACTTAATAAAGTAAAAACAAATTGTATAATGATTTGGTGAATATTAATGGGAATAAGGATGGTATATGGCATCATTACTCCCATTAGATAGCAATGTGGTAAGCCAGCGAAACGATATTCATGTTCATGCTCACCGCCATCATCATCATCATCATCATATATATTACTAAGATATGATATGCCATTTTTGTTCACTTTTCTTTGAACTATATGATTTATATTGACATGATTTTATTATTAAAATATGGGTTATTATAGATTTTGACCATTTAAATAGTCATAACAAGAGTAGCTTATAGATATTTCTGCAATATCATCATATCTTAGTAATATTCAAAGTAACATATTATTTATTTCTAAAATTGAATAAAATTACATTTAAAATACACATAATGTTCAAATCATGTGTGCATTGCACACAACAGTGAAATATAAATTTTAATCTATAAATTTTACTTAAAAAGTATGAACAAAATTGATTATTAATCATTCTGCTATAAAATATGAACAAGTCAACCCCACAAAAAATAAATAATATTACCACATATCTACCAAATAAATGGTCCTATCATTAATAACTTTTTTCTTTATAGCACGCTAACTAAAAAATAGAGTTGATTTAAAACCGGAAAATTACCCAAAATATTATGATTTTTGAGGGAGTTGCGGTCTACGCTAAATTATTCTAGTTCCACAACCATTGAATCATCATTCAATTATAGGTGAAGTTTTTTTTAAGAATTTTACCGTAACTAATTAAACCCGTTTACCCCAAAAATATACATGTTAGAAGACATTCCTGAAATTGCTTTATCCCTTTGTAAATGACACTAATGGTCAATATAGAAGACGTGGTTAAGTCATATTAAAATAAATCGATATTTATAAGAAAAAATAGCATTTATAACACCTAAAAATACATTATATTTTATAAAATTAGGATAATTCTATTGGTTAATATAAAATATGTGGTTAAATAATGTTAAAATAAATCGATATTTTATGAAACATAAATAAAAATCATAACACCTAAAAAATACACGATAACTTATAAAATTCAGATGAGTTATGACAGAGAACGATAACTTTACGTAATTCTTATGACAAAAAAGATCACCAAGCAAATACATAAAGGAATTTACCCTACACAAATAAAGTTAATATATACTTATTTTGGTTTTAGATTCATCTTAAAAATTACACTACTGTTTTGATGGGTAAAGTTTTTTTTTTTTTTATAATACACGGTAAGCATTTAGGAAGAATCATCTCCTCGAGACTTCGTCCTAAGGCATCCTTACGGATGAGCTCCTCAACTCTCGGGACTGACGAGTTAGGCGTCAAACGGTCATCATGACCCAACTCAGCAAGCAAATTAGCCACACCATTGACCTCTCTGAAGACATGTCTGATTTTGACCTGAGAAAAACCCGCTAAAATATTAGACACATCCGACAAAAAGAGATCGAGATCCCAAGGTGGTTTTCAAATTCGCTTAACCGAATTAATAATCGTCAGGCAATCGCCTTCAATTTCAATATTTTCGATCCCCATATCATAAGCCTTAATCAGTCCTTCCCTAAGCGCACATGCTTCAGCATGCAGGGCCGAAACGTTGCCACACCGCCCAAAACCTAGAGAGACCGTCAAAGCATTATGATTACGAAGGATAAAACCATAAGCAGAATTCCCGGATTCGTCTTTCGAACCATCAAAGTTGAGTTTAATATAGTCCTTTTCAGGTCTAGTCCAGCAGATATTTTTCGTTCTTCTTCTTTGTTTATTATTAGTCTTATCATTCAGCTCCTTAGGTTTTTTACTAACTAGTTGTCATTCTTTGATCTGATTCCGAACCATCAGATCAATGTTCTGGGGTTCTTTCTTACTAAAATTTTTTTGGTTCTATTAGTCCAGATATTCCACCATATCATAATTAAGAAGATAAGATCATTCACTGAGAGGACTCTTCTTAACCAATTGATTTTTTCAATAATCTTAACATTCAAAACACTAGTCTCAGAAACCGCACCCTTAATTCTGCGGCAAGCAGTAGAGTCCAAGAGAAACTGGCACTCGAAGAAAAGATGTTCAGCAGATTCGACAGGGTGGTTACAAAAGCAACAAACCAAAGGGACTGGAACCTTTTGTTTATCTAAATTTTCCTTTGTTGGGAGACCATTGATAGAAAGCTTCCATAGGAAGTTCTTGACTTTGGGGAGAAAATTTAGGTTTCAAATCTAGTCGTTCTCGTTAGTCGGGAGGTTTGTGCTTTCGTAAATAAAATTAAAAGCTGACTTCGTCGTGAAATTGCCGCATTCCGAAGGAGCCCAATATAGTCGATCCTGAATAAAGGATTTGGGTAGTTGGTATGATTTGATTGATTCTAAGATTCTAGGTGTTAATTGACTTCCTAATTCTTCCTCAATTTTCCTATGGTTCAAACTATTTTCATTTATGAATTGTTTGACAACATTATCATTAGGGGTAAAATTAGGGTTAATGCACAAAGCACTGAGCGGTTTACTTTCAAGCCAACAATCCTTCCAAAACTTAACAGTATCACCATCGCCAACCCGCCATCTGAAGCCACGATAGAATTCAGTTCTAAGGTTCATAAGTTTCTTCCATTGCCAAGAAGTGTTTTGCTTTGCCTTATAATTACAAAGGATAGAACCTTTCACCTATTTTTCCTCTACTATTTTAACCCATATATTATTCGGTTCATTTAGAATTTTCCAGAGTAATTTCATCTGGAGTGCTTTGTTCATATCCTCAGTCTTCCTAATTCCAACACCCCCAAATTTCCTTGGTCTGCAAATTCTATCCCAGCTGATGAGTGGGTGGAATTGGGTCCTTTGTTCCAGAAAAAGTTCCTATTAATTTTATCTAATTCTTTATGAATACTGACTAGCAACATGAAGCTTTGCATTATAAAATTTGGTTTAGCGTTCAGATTGGCTTTGATAAGGGTTGTTCTACCTTCTTGAGAAAGAGAAGAAGTCTTCCACTTCGTGAGCTGTAGTTTGGATTTCGTAATTACGTCTTCAAAGACGCTTTTATTTACTCTCCCATTGATAATCGGGCATCAAAGGTATTTTTTCAAGCAGTTAGAATTAGAAATACCTAACTTCAGTTGGATCTGGCGTTTGATTGGGTTCTCTACATTAATTGACGTTTGGAACGTCGATTTATGTAGGTTAACTTCTTGCCCTGATATACTACAGTACCCATTAAGGATCTCCATAATTCTAGTACTAGCACTAGTCGATGCTTTTGTAAAAATGAAGATATCATCGGCGAAGACTAAGAAAGGGATGAGAGAGCCCCCTCTAGAAATAGGAAACCCGATTACTTTTTTGTTTTGTTCGCTTTCTAATTGGATATTACGCACAAGAATCTCAGCCCCCAAATTAAAGAGCATGGGAGAAAGAGGATCCCCTTGTCTAAGGCCCCTTTGAGGAATGAAAAGGTCAGAGGGGTTGTCATTAATTAAGACTGAGTAGGATACTGTCGAGATGCATTTTATAATCCAGTTACAAAATTTGCTACAGAACCCGAATTTTCCATCATTGTTTTAATAAATAACCATTTCATTCTATCATACGCTTTTTCCATATCAAGTTTTGATGGGTAAAGTTGTTTCGTTTGTCGATGAGAAAAAGAAATAAAGCCTTAGCATAATTGCTTATTATGATTAACTTCATTTTTCATTCCTTTTTCTTAACCGATTTTATTTCGTTTTTATTTCGTTTTTATTTCATAACTTCAAGTTCAACCAAACGGGCACTAAATGTGTGATTATTGTATTATATTATTTTGGTTTTGGATCTCGAGACTGTAATTTATCATAATGGTGTATGCTAGTGTAGCAGTGTTGTGTTTGAGATAGGTGTTTTTATAGCCAAGCAAGCTACGGTGGTGAGGAATGCACCCAAGAAAGGGTCATTTTATTAAGAAAATAATTCTTTATTTAAGTTCTTTTATGTTCGTACATTATATAATAACATTTTATTAAGAACTTTATGTCAATCACCTTTTGTAATTATTTTATTAGTGGCGGTTCATATTCTAACTTCATTAATAATTAAAATTTTAAATGTTAAAAGCATATATTTATATTATACTTCCTTATGTGTAATAAAAAAAAATTCTTATTTTCTGAAAGGATGTGTAGTAAACTATAATGATTCAAAATTTATTACTATGGGTATTTTAACTTTTACAGATATAGCCCAAAAAAATACAAAAGTTAGAGGATAGACCAATAGTATATGAAAAGGTTAAAATTTTAAACTAGTTCATTTAATTTTAAAATTGAGAATTTAAAAAACTAATTAAATTTTTTTGAATTAAATTTTTTTTTTTTTTGCAAAGCTAACATGCTAACGGTTGTTGATAGTTGATAGCACAATTATGGAGGTCAAAATCGTTAATTATTTTAAAAAAATAATTATTAATGGTACAATTATTTTTTATAAAAAAAATGAAGTGTCATCAATAGATGACAATATAATTATTCTCGGGATTTTTTAATTAAAAAGCCTAATTTTATTACTTGTGGAGTGGTTATTCTACAACTTTTTTCCATATGAAAATCCTTTATCTCTATTGAGTAGATAAAAACCGGGAATTCAAAAAAAAAAGTCATATTAAAAGGGGCATGTTATTTACACGGACTTCAAATTATTTGTTGTCAAAAACAATTGTCAGGCGCCGGTTAATGACCAATTTTTTTAATTTTTTTTTTCAGAAAAAAAAAACAAAACAAAAAAACTGGGCGGCGTTGGTTGACGATGTCCGAAGTTTATTTGCAAATGTTTTGGCAACGAAAAAAAATTACATAACTGACTTTTTCAATTTGTAAATTTTTTTTTCCCGTACAGTACGACTTAAACCGTGATAGAGGAAGTTCATGGGGTTGAAAACGATCAATGTGGATGAACATTGAGCTTTATGCAAAAAATTAAATCGAATTGAAATAGATTATGGCGCCGGAGCCAAACATTTTTTCCCATCCTGGTGCCGGCGCTCAATTATTTTGTTTTATTTTTTTCTGAATTTTTGTAAATAAAAAAAGAGGGTGTCGGGTTGTATAAAATAATGTAAGTCACTTTGAATTCATTTGGTATAGGAAATTTATAGGGTTGAAGAGTATTATTGGAATGAGATTTACAAAAAAATAGAGATAAATTTTGGTTACTAAGTTTACTACAAGACTTTAATAAATAAATATATATTGGAAAAAAACTCAATATGGGCGCCGGCACCAGGAGCCCGCACCCGTTGTTTTTTGATTTGTTTTTTAAAAAAATTTCAGAAGAAAAAAAAAAAAGGCACCGGCTCCAGCTGAGCGCTAGCGGATTGCGCAACGAAGTTCGTGTATATAGCTTTTTCGTATTAAAATTAGGGTAATTATGTATTAAAAGAAGAGTAATCTTGTCAAAATACTAGTTGGTATACACATTAAAAATGTAAATTAGATGTAAGAAGTAAAACAAAAGGAGTCAAACCTTCCTTGTTGAACTTGACCCTCTATGTCTGGGTGACATTCTTCTGTGCATACTGACTTACTGGTATGGTCACTGTGTACTGTAGAGTGTACCATGCTCCTCGGATCAAACGCATGCCAAGAATCATCATAAAGCAACATCAACAATAAAGCGCCGTTCAAGAATATATCTTTGTCTCCTGCCCTTTTGACCAATTACCACCCATTTTTGGCTCTAAACAACAATCAAATATTGCATTTATACCTCTAAATTTTACAAAAACTCCAAATAAACACTTTAGGGTTTAGCATTTAACCACTATTATATTTATATGATTTTTTTTTTTACATTTACCTACTTTTGATTATTAATTTATTACTCTTACTCAAAACTCATGACACTCACCTTCATACTTTTTTACATGATTTATCATCTTTTGATATTATTGTAAAGGACTTTTTGATAAACTATTGAACCCGGTTCATATATCTGGTAAAAAAAGAATGAGACAATAAACGGAAAATTAGCTAAAAATCATTTGACCAACATACTATTACACAAAAAGTACTTTTTACATCGTTCCTAATTATACTCTTAGTTCTCCACCCACCTCCACCAGCGGTTTTCATGGATGATGAAGAAAAAATAAGTAAAAAATATTCCAATACAAAGATCCTGCTTTTCTTATTCCTTGTCACGTTCCCTCCTTTTTCAAAATTAAATCAAATTTAAAACAGTTTTTGTTTTTTTTTTTTAACTTAGAAAAACAAAAAAAGGCACCATCTTTTCTAAAGCTTTTCTTTTGCTTTCACAACATGGAATTCTCATCATTCTCACCACTCCTAACCATTGCTTTCTTCTTTCCTCTCTTCCCATCTCCAAACACACTCCAACTGATCAATCATTCAAGAAGACAATACAACACAACAAACTCTCTGTTCTTCAATGGGCATGTTCATCTTCTTCATACTATGTTGTACTGCACTACCTTCATCGTTTTCTGCTCAGGACAAGAAAGATGCTGAGGCGCTTCTTCTGTTTAAGAAGATGGTAGATAGTGATCCAGATGAAGTTTTATCTAGCTGGCAGCTTAGTAAAAATCCTTGCAGTTGGGATAGGATCACCTGCAACTCTCTTGGTAGAGTTTCTTCTGTGGACCTTAGTTGGTGTTACATGGGAGGTCAGATCAATTTCGCTCCTTTCGGTTCACTTGACATGCTCACAGCTCTTAATATGTCTACAAACTACTTCTCTGTCAACTCTTCTTCTCTTCTTCAGCTTCCTTCATCTCTTCAGGAGCTTCAACTTCAATCTGTCAGAATCCAGGGGGTCCTACCAGCTTCAAGCTTCTTCTCCAAGTGTTCTAATCTTGTTTTGGTTGATCTCTCGTTTAATAACTTTACTGGATTTGTACCAGCCAATTTGCTGTCTTTCTCAAACAAGCTTCAGTTTCTTGACCTTTCTTCTAATTCATTATCCGGTTCTGTATCAGTTGATGCCTCGTCTTGTGGTTCGCTGACAAGCCTTGATTTGTCGCGTAATAAGATCAGTGGAAGTATGTCTGTATCATTGTCTAATTGTACTAGTTTACAGAAGTTGAATTTATCTACCAATATGTTAACTGGGGAGATCCCGAAATCGTATGGGAAACTTAACAGTTTGCAGAGTTTGGATATTTCTCATAATAATCTAGCGGGAAACATTCCTGGTGAACTCAGTGATGCTTGCAGCTCGCTTCAAGAACTGAGATTGCCGCATAACAATCTATCCGGATTGTTTCCGACTACATTGGCTGCTTGTTCTTGGATTCAGACTCTTGATTTCTCTAATAACAATATCTCTGGACCATTTCCTGAATCAGTCCTATCGAGTATGGGGTCTTTGGAGATTCTGATCTTGAGCAATAATGCCATATCAGGTTCACTCCCTTCCACCATTTCCGCTTGCAAGAAGCTTAGAGTGGTTGATTTTAGCTCTAACAAGCTATCGGGTACCATCCCGCCAGATATTTGCGCACCTGGCGCGTCTGATTCATCTCTGGTATGTCAAAAACGCCTTAGCTAGATATCTCTACTGTAAAATATATTCTCAATCTAACTCAGTTAATGTCTGTTGTTTAAACTGCAGGAGGAACTGAGACTTCCGGATAATTTGTTTACAGGGCAAATTCCGAAAGAGATTTCACAATGTAAGGAACTACGAACATTGGATTTGAGTCTTAACTACTTGAATGGAACCATCCCAGGTGAGATAAGTAAGCTTGAGAATCTGGAGAGGCTAATAGCATGGTACAATAATTTGGAAGGGATGATTCCTAAAGAGATAGGGCAGATTGGGACTTTAAAAGACCTCATTTTGAACAACAATCTGCTAAGTGGAGAAATTCCGAAAGAGTTGTTTAATTGTAGTAATTTGGAGTGGGTTTCATTCACCAGCAATGGGTTTACCGGTGAGATTCCTAGAGAGTTCGGGATTTTGACAAGGTTGGCGGTTTTGCAGCTGGCTAACAATAGCTTTACTGGCGAGATACCGACAGAGCTATCGAATTGCAGTAGTTTGGTATGGTTGGATTTGAGTACCAACAAATTAACTGGAGAGATTCCACCTAGGATTGGGAGACAACAAGGGTCCAAGCCTTTGAGTGGGATTTTATCTGGTAATACTCTTGTTTTTGTCAGGAATGTTGGAAATTCTTGTAAAGGTGTTGGTGGATTGTTGGAATTTGCAGGAATCCGCCCTGAGAGACTTCTTCAGGTACTTGATTGAGTTATCAATTCATGAATTCATCAATGAAGCTATGAAATCGATGAATAACAAGAGAAAGAAATTCTTACTTGCAGGTGCCGTCGTTGAAGAATTGTGATTTCACGAGAATGTATTCAGGGCCGATTTTATCACTCTTTACGCAATATCAAACCCTAGAATACCTTGATCTCTCTTACAATGATCTTCATGGGAGCATGCCAGAAGAATTTGGAGACATGGTAGCGTTACAAGTGCTCGAGATTTCACACAACAACATATCAGGACAGATCCCAGCGTCGCTCGGACAACTCAAAAACCTAGGGTTGTTTGATGCTTCTCATAATCGATTGCAAGGCCCGATCCCTGATTCCTTCTCCAATCTTTCCTTCCTTGTTCAAATTGATCTCTCTAACAACCAGTTGACTGGTCAGATTCCGACGAGAGGTCAATTGAGCACTCTCCCTGCTACTCAGTACGCTAACAATCCGGGACTATGTGGAGTTCCATTGCCAGAGTGTCCGCCATCTCCGGCGAGTTCTGATGGAGGTGACGATAATGGAAGGCGGAAGAGCAGTGCCCCGTGGACTAACAGCATTGTTCTTGGAGCTTTGATTTCAATTGCTTGCTTCTGTCTTTTGGTTGTTTGGGCCATCGCCATGCGCGCAAGGAGAAGAGAGGCAGAGGAGGCCAAAATGCTGCGCAGCTTGCAGGTATACACATTACACGTCCGATCAATTTTAATCTTCTAATTTTGATCTTAATATCTGTTGAATGTGTGCAGCGCGGAGAAACTGCAACGACATGGAAGATTGACAAGGAGAGAGAGCCCCTGAGCATCAACGTCGCAACCTTCCAACGACAACTTAGAAAGCTCAAATTCTCGCAGCTAATCGAAGCCACAAACGGCTTCTCAGCGGATAGTTTGATCGGTTGCGGTGGTTTTGGAGAGGTGTTCAAGGCCACTCTAAAAGACGGCTCAAACGTCGCGATCAAGAAGCTCATACAACTAAGTTGCCAAGGAGATCGAGAATTCATGGCGGAAATGGAAACCCTAGGGAAGATCAAGCATCGAAACCTAGTTCCCTTACTCGGATACTGCAAAGTCGGCGAAGAGCGACTACTTGTCTACGAGTTCATGGAATACGGAAGCCTCGAAGACATGCTCCATGGTAAGACCTCAACAAGATCCTCATTCCACAAAGACAGAAGATCTCTGACATGGGAAGAGAGGAAGCAAATCGCTCGAGGAGCAGCTAAAGGACTATGTTTCCTACATCACAATTGCATCCCACACATCATCCACCGTGACATGAAATCAAGCAATGTGCTATTAGACCAAGATCTAGAAGCTCGAGTATCCGATTTCGGAATGGCGAGATTGATTAGCGCACTCGACACACATTTAAGCGTAAGCTCACTAGCAGGAACACCAGGATATGTTCCACCGGAGTATTACCAGAGTTTCAGATGCACAGCCAAAGGAGATGTATATTCATTCGGAGTTGTATTACTAGAGCTACTCACCGGTAAGAGACCAACCGATAAAGACGATTTCGGAGATACGAATCTGGTTGGTTGGGTGAAGATGAAGGTTCGAGAAGGAAAGGGAATGGAAGTGATTGATCCTGAATTGTTGCTTTTGGCATTGAATAACCATAAGGGTGTAGCTAAGGTTGTTGATGATGAACAATTTGGAGATGGAGAGGTTGAAGATGAAGAGGAAGTGAAGGAGATGGTGAGATATCTTGAAATAACGATGACTTGTGTTGATGATTTTCCTTCTAAAAGGCCTAATATGCTTCAAGTGGTTGCGATGTTGAGAGATCTTTCGCCGGCGAACAGCACGAGTAGTAACAGCATTTGATCGATGTTGAAGAAGATAGGATTGCGAGCTGTTTATGAGTTTTCAATATTGTTTTTGATTAATGTTTGATATGGAATTTGGTTCATGTATGCATTTGCATATGTTTGTATATACTTGTACGAGATTCATGGAAATTCAAAGAAATGGAAATCGAGAAGAAAATTCTGCTCGTGTAACATTGATGAGTTAAAGAGGTCTTTATTTTGTACACGAGTTCGAAAAACCCTTTCCAATTCTATAGGTTCATTATAAAATTCTTAATTCCAACGTAATTTATCAAATATATCAAATAAGCTCAGTAAATATACTTATTTTTTTAAGACAATGATTAAATTTAATAAACGTAGTCATTAGTTTAATATTTCTTCTAATTTTAGTTTTATTGATGATGAAGATTATAATAATTAATATTTGAAACATTATACCTTATATATTTTTTTATTAAAAACTATAATGTATAAAATATATTACTATATAGTTCATCGAAGGAGTTAACCTATGTATAAAGTTGAAAGTTTTTAGCTTTTTACAACGCAGTCGTAATTTTAGTTTAAAAAATTTAATGTAAATATTTGTTAGTTATGTCTTTTTATTTATACCTTTTTTAAAAAATTTATATCATTTATAAGTATAATCTTATAACTCTATATTTTTAGCTTTTTCAATCTATAGAAATATAAAATATTTATGAATATTATAAATTGAGATTTTGTCTAATTTTATAAATTATAAAATATTTATTCACTACTTTTTTTTAATCGTTTCCTATATAAAAATAAAATAAAATTCAATATTTAAATAATTATTTTTATTTAATAATCTTAGTTTAAATCATGATAATGACACATTTTAAATATAAAATTGATTTTAAAAATTTATATTTATAATTAAATGAGTTACAAAAATTATTTGTTTTCAAATGAGAATGAATGAAACTATTTTCAAAAAATTTAATCTATTGAATTACAAAAATATTAAATATATACAAATAGTAATTATATTTTAAAAATAAAATAAAGGTTCACAAATGAAATAAAACCGAGATATTTAAACAAATAATGTGAAATTAATCGTTTATATACACGTCAATATATTACTTTAGACACGCCAAAACATATATGCATCACGATGGGTATCCAGAAGCTCGTGGGTCATAGGCACTCATTGTGCGCATCACGATGTATATGAACATCCGCCTCCCAAGGCGCATCAAAATCCTCCTATGCTACCATTGTCGTTGAGGAGACGAGCGGTTCCTTTGAATCGAATGACCAATTGAGTAGTAGGATTTTCAAGGTTCCAACTTCCCAAGCAAAGTGTCATTACCATAACCGAGAATTGGGTTACCAAAGGTAATTTAGGCTCCATCTGAGCTTCATTCCATTTCCAGAGATCTATGGTCATCACTTTTTAGTTTCAATGGTTGATGGACATAGAGGGTGTCATGTACATTCTATCGGTTTGAAAAACATTGCAGATCTTAGGGGGTTGGTTTCTCATGATGAGTTCAAGTTACCATAATCGAACCATGCAGCTCGGTGCGTATCGATTTGATGACAAAGGTCTTTGGTGTAGATGTTTCCGAACACTACTTTCAAGGGCCCCTGGACATTGCAAAACAAGTCAAACCTATATTGCTCTTCCTTACTCATATGTAGTTGTAACATCAACTGAGATGGCAAAAGATCAATTGAAACGATGAGATTAGGACTTTATACATGTTTGTAGGCCAAGTTGAGAAGGTTGCTTAAGTTGTCAAAGCATTTCAAAGGTATAATGTTAAGCCATATCTTTTCTCTTACAACATATAGATAAGATTGTGTGTTGTTAGTCTTCACTTTGACGGTGTATTCGAACAATTCTTGATAAAATCCCCGCATGATAAAATGGAATGGGTATCAGAAAAGATATAAAGACGTATCTTGCCATGATTTACATTAATGGCGGTCATCTTTAAGAATTGGTTACAACTTTCTTGTTGAATCTTCCTTGAAAGAATGGATTACATGTGATTTTCTTATTATATTGCATGTTGGGTTAGGAAGAATGAAATGCTTGACAAATCTGGGATCATTGAAGATGACAAAACAAAAGATGGTGAGTAGGAACTACATGTGTATTTTATCAACATATCTATGTTGGATTGTGTAAAAGAGGTAAGACAAGTTATACATGAGGGGAAGCGGTGCACAACCAGCGTCTTCAGCAACTCGGTTTATGATAAGCTACTTGGTGCTTTTGTAGAATCTAGGTTGACAAAGAATGTGCTATTATAAAGATGTGTGTTATATACGTCCATTTTTGTGTTCAAATCACTTGAAAATATGATAAGACTGATATTTATGATTAGGCCATAATGACCATCATTAATGAGCAAAATTGTGCCTTTTTTTTGTGGCTTTAGTTGGGGTACATTAGGTGCAAATACCATTCATAATGATTATATAATAATGATACAATCATTAAGTACAATCATTAGATTCCCGACACGCACCTGTTGTGCGTCACAGACCGCCTGCACCCAAGATTCCCGCTGGCGCCACCTGTACCGTGTTCGAGGAGCTCCCAGCCGTCCGATCCAGCGGTTTCTTCGAGCCTTCTACTTAGCCGTCCGATGTGTTTCAAATTTTCAAACAGTAATAAATGAGTCGCTATAAATAAGATGCATCGGATACAATCTTCTCTTCATCCGATCAATTGTTTCGACATTTTCTTCGTTTATATACATTATCGAATTATTCTACTTTGTACGCCTCAAGAGACGCATACATTTTGGCGTGTTAAAGTAAAATTTTGACGTATATTTAGCTTTTGGCTTTCCTATTGCGTTGGTGTGATTGGGAATAGGATTGAAGTGAAGAGAATACGATTTGTTCAAACTGCAAGAACATGTATTGAGACACAGCCTCCACTAGTGAATAAGGACACTACTAGCAACAATATAAAAGACAACTCAGCACCTAGGGATGATTCTAGAATTGTAAACTGTCACAATATGATTGGCTAGTATTCTGTATAAATACTGGACGTAACAGTCCCATTCAGTAGTGGAAAATACAATGATCATTCTGATGTTTTAGTATGGTATCAGAGCAAAAACAAAGGCCAACGCCTGCCTGAAAAATGACAAAAGAATCTTCAAAAATCCATCTCCCCTCATTCTCGTCTTTCCTCACTATCAAGCTCACCACATAAAATTTCTCAATCTGGAAAGCCCAAATTTCTCCATTTCTTCGAGCTCATGATCTTTACAGCTATGTCGATGGCTCTTTACCTCGCCCAACAGCTGGATCTGAGTCTGCTTCTCCATCAGAATGGGATAAGAACGATCAACTTTGTGTTGCTTTTCTCACTGCTTCATTATCTGAAGCCATCATGGTGCAAATACTGGATTGCTCTACCTCAGCAGCCATCTGGACAAGACTTCATGACCTCTTCTCAGCAAAATCAAGTGCTCAGATTGTTCATACAAGGCTCCAGTTAGCCTCGTTGAAAAGAGGTAACTCGACCATAAATGATTACTACACAAAAGCCAAAAACCTTGCCCAAACCATTACTCTTGCTGGTCAATCCCTCCTTGAATATGAATTTATTGTGTTTCTTCTTGCTGGATTGGGACCTGAATATGATTCAGTTGTCACCTCCATCACCACACAAGCCACTTTACCTTCCTCTACTCAAATCCTTTCCCACCTACTAGTTCATGAATCTCGCTTGAGCCTTCAAGCAAGCAACACGTCCCCTCACCTGTCTGTTAACAATACAACAAATGTAGAAGCTAACTATACCTCTGCAAATCGTGGTCGTGGTAGATCCTCTAGAGGCAGAGGACGTGACTCCAATCAAGGCCGGAGCAATCCTTCTTAACTTCACTGGGAACCCTGAAACAAGACCCACATGTCAAGTCTGCAGCAAGCCTAGGCACACAGCTCTTGCGTGTTGGCACCGATTCAATCAGGCGTATCAAGCCCCAGCTCCGTCCTCGTTTCAGGCTAATCACACCAACAACACAAACACATGGTTCCCAGACACTGCCGCCACTCACCATTACACACCTGACATCTCCAATTACAGAATCGACAACTATCCATACGGTGGCACTGATCAGGTTTCATTAGGCGATGGGTCAACAATTCCAATCCACAATCAAGGCTCCTCCTCCTTCGTTGCAAATAATCGTATTTTTACTCTTTCTCATCTTCTTCATACTCCTTCCATTACAAAAAATCTGCTCTCTGTCCATCGTTTTTGTACTGATAATCACGTTTTCTTTTAATTTCATTCTAATCACTTTGTTGTTAAGGATTCGCAGACACAAGTCCCTCTACTCCAGGACCCGCTGAAGACGGCCTCTATGTCCTGCCCACTACACCATCGTCTTCTTCGTCGCTTCCTCCCACCACCAACTACACCACGTCTTCACCATCGTCTTCATCTTCGACCTATCTTTGGCATTACAGATTAGGTCACCCAGCTTTTCGGATCACTAATTCGGTTCTGGCCCACATCCACGTTGCTCCCTCCAAAGGCCCAATAACAGCATTCAAGTGTACTTCCTGTTCTTGGGCTAAAGCCCGTGCTTTACCCCACCCAGCAAGCCCATCTTGTAGCACAAAACCTTTAGCCCTTTTGTTTATGGATGTTTGGGGTCCAGCTCACGATATATCCGTTAGAGGAAATAAATATTACATATCCATTGTCGATGATTTCACAAAATTTATATGGATTTTTCCGTTATCTACAAAATCAAATGCCACCTCTATTATTTCCCCTTTCATTCCTTTGGTAACAAATCTTTTGTCCACAAACATTGTTGAAATCCAAACGGACAATGGAACCGAATTTTCACCCCTTAAGCCATTATTCACCAAACTTGGCATTCATCATCGTCTTACTTGTCCTTATTCACACCAACAAAATGGCTCGGTGGAAACTCGACATCGTCGCATTGTGGACATGGGCCTTACATTACTCAAACATGCTTCGCTTCCACTTCAATTTTGGGACTATGCCTTTGAAACCGCAACTTACTTGCTTAATCGATTACCCTCTCCTGTCATCCAAAATCATACACCTTTTGAGCTCCTTTTCAAACGCTCTCCGGAATACAAGACCCTCCGAGTTTTTGGTTGTTTATCCTTCCCAAATCTTCGCCCATACCAACACCACAAACTTTCTTTCCGTTCCACTCCAACCATCTTTCTTGGATATAGTCCCCAACATAAAGGCTACATATGTTTTGATTGGGTAGAAAATAAAACTTACATTTCTCGGGATGTAACGTTTCATGAAACTGTTTTTCCATACAACAAAAATACTAAAAATTCATCTCAAGAATCCTCCCACACTATACTACCCTTTTACCCACATTTACTTGTGCAGCCCACTTCTTCTGGATCTTCTATTGGGCCATCATCAGAAGAAACCCAAATAACCTCTTCTGCAGAGCATACCCATTCAAGTCCACATTCTTCATCTACTTCCACTAGCCCTATATCTTCAAATGAAATGTCTCGTACTACACCGATTCCTCTCCATCCTCCAACTGCATCCATTCTCGGACCTCCTCCCAATTCCGCCATCCCTCATCCTCACCGAATGGTAACTCGAAGCCAAGATAACACCTCCAGACCTTTAACTCGTACTGATGATACAATTCCCTGGCCTTCAACTCCTCATTGTTCTTCTTCTACCACTACACCTGAAGATCCCTCCTCGTTCACCGAAGCGTCAAAATACCCAGAATGGCGAAAAGCAATGGATGATGAGTTTCAAGCACTACTTAACCCCGGTACTTGGTCCCTCGTTCCACCTTCTTCATCCTCTAATGTCTTAGGAGTTAAATGGGTCTTCAAGACGAAGCGCCACTCTAATGGTGCAATTGAGCGAAGGAAGGCACGTCTCGTAGTGAAGGTTTATCATCAAACACAGGGGATTGACTTCAACGAGACATTTAGCCCCGTAGCCAAACCCTCAACTATCCGGATACTTCTATCCCTAGCTGCGATGAGACGATGGGTAGTACGGCAATTGGACATCCAGAATGCTTTCCTTCACGGGGAATTGGAGGAAGAAGTATTTGTACAACAACCCCTTGACTTTAAGCATCCTTCCTATCCCAACCATATCTGCAAACTTCGTAAGTCTCTTTATGGATTAAAACAAGCCCCTCGGGCATGGTTCTCTAAACTGAGTGACTCGTTGATCTCACTAGGCTTCAAATCCTCTCTTGCTGACACGTCCTTGTTCACCTATCGCTATGAAACTGATTTTGTGTTCATCCCTGTTGATGTTGACGATTTGATGATTGTAGCTTCTTCTAATAAACTTGCCCAGTCTTTTGTGTCTGCTCTGTCCAGGAAATTCCCATTTAAGGACTTGGGACCAATCAATTTTTTTTGGGCATCGAGATTCAGCGTACAACTAAGGGGTTCTATCTTTCACAAGCAAAGTATATTCCTGATCTCTTGGCTAAAACAAACATGGCCAAATGTAAGGGTGTCTCCACTCCAATGGCGGTCATCTCAGACAAGTCTTCTACAGAAGATCCCTTTACTGATCAAACACTGTATCGAAGTGTCATTGGAAGTCTTCAATATCTAGCATTCACTAGACCGGACATCTCCTTCTGTGTCAACAAATTGGCTCAGCATATGCACTCTCCATCTATGCATCATTGGCAAGCAACTAAAAGGCTTCTTCGATACCTTAGCTCTACCATAGACCTCCAATTTCACATTGCTGCTGCTTCATCTCTTCACATTTCCACCTTCACAGATGCAGATTGGGCAGGAGATTCCACTGATAGGAGATCCACAAGTGCTTATTGTGTTTTCCTTGGTTGCAACCTCATCTCATGGACATCTAAGAAACAACCAACAGTTTCTCGATCATCAACAGAAGCAGAGTATCGTGCCGTAGCTACTGGAACATGTGAAACTCTTTGGATCCAGACTTTGCTATCAGAATTTCAGGTTGTGATAAACCAACCCCCTACATTGTGGTGTGACAACCTAGGAGCTACGTATCTTGCTGTTAATCTTGTCCTCCACCATCGGATCAAACATCTCTCCCTAGACTATCACTTTGTCCGTGAGAGAGTGCAAGCAAAAACACTCAAGGTCGCCTTTGTCTCTTCCAAAGATCAGATTGCAGACATTTTAACCAAGGTTCTGTCAACTCAGCGTTTCCTTCAACTGCGATCACAACTGTGCCTCACACAGTTCCGCGTTTCCTTCAACTGCGATCACAACTGTGCCTCACACAGTTCCGCTCGAGGGGGTATTGAGACACAACCTCCACTAATGAATGAGGACACTACTAGCAACAATATAAAAGACAGCTCGGCACCTAGGGATGATTCTAGAATACAATATGATTGGCTAGTATTCTGTATGAATACTGGACGTAACAGTCCCATTCAGTAGTGGAAAATAATGATCATTATGATGTTTTAGTAACATGCAAATCGTAATTTGATCCGATAACAAATCGGTCAATAATAATAAATTATGAGACTTGCATCAGTGTAGTCAACTAGTAGTCGTCGCCGCCGATTACCCATCGGTGCATCGATCAAGTTTATTGCTTACGCGTGTGCATTTGATTTCACTTGGTAGGAAGATGAGTCGCGCCGGTAGAACAGATAGTAGCTTCCTTCAATTACGATGGTTAATTTCTATGGCAGGTATGATGGTGGTGCTTACGGCGACCCATGTTTCTGGTTCGTCTTCTAGCTTCTGCATCCTCAAGAACTCTGCTCAGTCTCGCACTTTGTCGGTTCATAAAAATCTAAAATCAGTTCCTTGCCCTCTCTGGTCATCCGCCTTCTCCTTCTGTCTTCAATCCCTTACCAAGAACCGCCAGCTCAATTCTAACCCTAACCCTCTTCTTCTGGACTTTGATTTTCCACCTTTTGATTCCATCAACGCTGACCACGTTCGCCCTGGAGTTCGTGCGTTACTGAAGAACCTTGTATGAAATATTATTGTTTCATTGATCTCTCTTGACCCTGAATTCAAAATCCAATTGTCTTTGAAATACTAATTTGTTTTTGCAGGAGTTGCAATTGGATGAACTAGAGGCAACCGTGGAGCCTTCCTGGCCAAAATTGGTTGTTCCCTTGGAGAAGATTGTTGACAAATTAGTTGTTGTTTGGGGTATGGTTAGTCATCTGAAGTCCGTCAAGGATTCTGCTGAGCTTCGATCCGCAATCGATGAAGTTCAGGTTCAACCATTTCTCTAAATTTTTAATGCATCAGAAATGAGAAACCACATTGTTCCATCGCATTCTAACCAATGTGTTCACATGGAACAAGGATCACTGTTTATACGGAAAATTCTCTCATAATAGATACTATTTCTTTCAAAATGTATCCAACTGATTCATCAGTAATTTAAGCTATTCTATTTTTTTTTTTAGGTGAAGGATTTAAGCTATTCTATAGGTACAGCCATTTTGACACTAGCTTTCTAATTCGTTGCTGCATTTTTTCTATAACAATTTTGTAGCCAGAAAAGGTGAAGTTCGCACTCAGGTTAGGTCAAAGCAAGCCAATGTACAACGCTTTTAAGTCCATCCAAAGTTCTCCCGATTGGCCACATCTGAGTGATGCACGAAAACGGATTGTTGAATGTGAGAATTTGACTGTCTTGTTCTTATGAGTGTACTCATCCTTTAGAAAATATCTTGTCTATTCACATGTGTTATATTATTAATGTAATTGCTTCATACATCATTTTCCTTTGGGAAACTGAACTATTCAGCTATTTAGTACTCATTATGACTTTTGGTGGAGTTTTAAATATTTACATATCTAAATAAATGGTCTATACACTGAATATGTGCTTTTTATAGCCCAACTTAAGTCGGCAGTCCTAAGTGGTGTTTCCCTTGAAGATAACAAGAGGGAAGAATTTAACAAAATCCAGCAGGTGAAGTTATGCTTTCTTTCTTTTCTTTCTTAATCACATGTGGCGACTCTTTTTTCCTTCATCATAGTCTAGCGATGCTGTCATTTAGCTACCATTATTTACATACAACAAAGGGATTAAGGGATGAATAGCTACATACACTAAATGACTTATTTTCTGAGTATTTTTAACTAAATTATATAAAATTGTATCGCAACTTGTGGTGCATTTTGTTATTTTGGTCATAGAAATGTCATCTAGATTTTGATCTTGCTAACAGATGAAAGTCATGAAACAAGCACCTGAAGCTGTAACATTGATTGCTTTTTTAGTCTTTAATGAGAGAGGTAGGAGTAATTATGAATATCCAACCATCCATAAAAGGAAATGAGAAGCATAACTGGTGGTATATGTCCGTCGACCAGCGACACTGATTGTATGCACAAATAATTAAGATTCTCAGTCTGAGTGCTTTCCAGTGACAACCTAGAAAAGTTTGTCCAATGTTTATCATTTAGTGCTTTCTTTGCTTAACTGAGGTCATGGCCATTTTTTTGGTGCGGTTTTGGTCCTATTCTGTAACAGGAATTGGCGAGATTATCACAAAAGTTCAGTGAAAATGTACTTGATGCTACAAAGAAGTTTGAGAAACTGATAACAGATAAGAAAGACATTGAAGGATTACCAAACACTGCACTGCAGCTGGCTGCTCAAACAGCTTTATCCAAAGTAATTAATTTGAAACCTTCAAAGAATTTTTATTTATTTCAGTTCTCTGTTCAACTGTTGGGAATTTTTGTCTTCGTTGATGCAGTATACTGTATACATGTGATAGTTTCCATTGTTTTGTTGTTTCTAACAGGGACATAATAATGCCACTGCAGAAAATGGGCCGTGGATTGTCACCCTAGATGCTCTGAGTTACATATCTGTTATGCAGCATGCTAGAAATCGATCATTGCGTGAGGAAGTTTACCGTGCTTCCACAACTCGTGCATCTAGTGGTGATCTTGATAATACCGATATAATCAATCAAATATTAAAGCTTAGGCTGGAAAAGGCCAAGCTTCTTGGTTACAAAAATTATGCCGAGGTATGTAATGCTACAAATTAAGAAAGAAAAAATATCACGATGGTCCTCAACTCCTTACTAGAAATTATTGTAGGTGAGCATGGTTATGAAAATGGCTAGTATTGACAAAGCACAAGAACTTCTAGAGAAACTTCGTGTTGCTTCTTGGGATCGTGCGGTTCAAGGTACTACTGGGTAGAAGTTCTTTTGCTGATTATGCTGTTGACTTATATATTTAGAAGAACTCTCTATCTTTATTCAAGATCATTGGTAATGTTTCTGGTGTTAATGTAGCTTTGTCCCTGATTCAGGGAGTTATCATCAGTTTTCATCATTACTTCAATGTAGTCAAATGTTTGCACGGTGTTATATCAAATAATGAAGTATTTACTTTCACTATGAATTTTTCTGAATTGTTTTCTGGTCATTACAGACAGTTTAAAGTTATGTATGTTAATGACCTGTTAGTGCAAATTACAAGCCATTTTGCTTCTGTCACAGATGTGATAATATTGGAAATGTGATGCAGTGATTGTTTTCATAATGTCTGTTGAGAAAAATAGAAAATTTTATTACATGTGCAATCTGAAAGTTCATTGGTGTTGTTTTGTGACTATCTTAGGTATTGCTTCTATCTTCATTCTGTAGGTTTTAATCTAACGTATATTTATGCTTTATTTTCATTTTGTCACCCCTTCGTCATCTAGATCTGGAAGACATAAAAAGTTTTGCCAAGAAGCAGGATGCAGAGGAGGCTGATAACTTAACCCTTTGGGATATAAGTTTCTGGAGTGAAAGGCTTCGTGAGTCCAAGTATGACATAAATGCGGTTAGTCTCTCTTTTGTATGCTGCGCGTGAATTGAAGAGGGGGGGGGGGGATTAAAACTTTATATTGGTTGAAAGAATGGCATTTTACAGGAGTCGTGACTCATGATTGGATTGTGGTTTTTAATTTCTGACTTTTGTAGGAGGAATTGCGTCCATACTTCTCCTTACCAAAGGTTATGGAAGGATTATTTTCTCTGGCGAAAAAGTTGTTTGGGATTGATATTGAAGCTGCCGATGGTCTAGCTCCAGTACGGTGGATACTCTGGTGTAGATGCTTTATTTGACTATGAAATGGAAAATTTCCCTTCCGAGACTGACATAATGATAATTATATCAGGTCTGGAACAATGATGTTAAGTTCTATCGTATCAAGGATTCCTCTTCTGGTAGTCCAATTGCATACTTCTATTTTGATCCTTACTCTCGGCCATCTGAGAAACTTGGTGGTGCGTGGATGGATGAGGTCGTCTCCCGTAGTTATGTATGCTCACGTAATAGTTCCTCTGTGAGGTTGCCAATTGCTCAAATGGTTTGCAGCCAAACTCCACCAGTTGGAAGTAAGCCAAGCCTCATGACTTTCCGTGAAGTAAGATGGACGATCACCCTCAATTGATGTCATGGGTGGATATATTATTGTTGCTATTGTTATTATCACGTTTAATGTTGTTGATATTTTTATTATCATGATGATGATGATTAACTGGTTAAGATGAAACTTAAGGAACTAACTGCTAGCTGACTAATTTGTTTAGCGAGGAGGGTTACATTAGTCTGTGCCCACAAGATCTTAGTTTACCCCTGCAGGATATAAGAAGGCTTACATGCTTGCTGAAATAGATTAAGTAAAAATATACTAGGATGAAATCTAACAATTTCAATCATCATCTCTATTTGACATTTTTAATCTTCATTTTTTTTGTTGAATGAAATTTCAGTTCTTACGTCAACTTTAGTTTTGCTCTACCGTGCTACATTTGTGCTTTCTTTATTTCTCATTTGTGTAAGGTCCACTGTGTACATTCTTCTTCTCTTTGTATCCTCATTTACACACTTAGTTACATCAGAAAAAGGCTTCGCTTATATTTTCGGTGAAGGGACTTAGTATTTATATAAAATAAATGCTAGGTATGTGACATTTGCACCTGCTGTAAAGCAGTGTTCCGTGATATATTTTAATTATTTTACGTTTTCCAAAAAATCTGTATTTCTACTTCAAAGATTCGTTTTTTAGGCTAGTACATTATAGCTAGTTCAGTTGTATTTGAGTTTGGCATTATTTCTTTCTATGCTTTTTTTTTAAAAGACCATATTGGCAATAATTATCTCTGTCGTGAAACTGTAGTGCATATTTACACTTCATTCTATGAATTATTCTTCAATCCTGTTTATGTATGAAATTGTTGATGTTGAACCACCTCGCGGTGCACCTTGTGCTTGCCTTCAAGTTTAGGCTTTACAACCCTTGCCGACTCTATACTCACCGTGTGCTTTAAAACACCAGTAAAGGCCTTTCAAATTTTGCAGAAGCTTGTTTAGCCTAAGGATGACCTGCGAAGGAAACGGCTATAGTAGGCGTAAACCTTGAGCCTAGCGCTGGGGGACAAGACCTTTGTGCTATGTCTCATAGCAATTGCTTCCTAGATTTGAGGCAGCAACTGAATGATTTTTTTCCTCTTACAAAAGATTTAGTTATATTGTTGAAGAGATGCTGGAAACTAAAATTGAGTAGCTCTAGAATCATTTTTTTTTTTTTGGTTAAAGCTCTAGAATCATTTGATTAACCCTCCTACGACCATCTCCTGCTTTGTTGATGTGAGTAACTACTTGCATAATATAATATATTTTAAATATGCCATTAGAAAAAAAAATGTATAAGCCTTGCTTTGATGATAGACTATTCATTGTAATTTTGAACTTCACACTCTTTTCTTCACATATACATTTCTCTTTTTCATCTTGAGAAAAAAAATGCCACTGTCAGTTTATGCATGATTCATGTACAGTGAAAGATGTATTATGTATCCCATCTGTCATCAATTTTCATTCTAGGCAGGAAAATAACTCAATATGCTTGTCATTGGCTCAAAATTGAATCGAAAAATGCATTAGATTCCATGTTTAGAGGTAACCCGTGATAATTCTTTCTGCATGAAATGACTGTTTGATGCGTCTTTGTTAGAGTGATCTCCAACTAGAATCACTCTGATTCCTTACTACGAATGGGTAAAGTGCAGGCAATGCTAGACTGTTCTCTTATTGTGTGGGATTATTTATAGTGATCTCTTTTACAGGTTGAGACTATCTTCCATGAATTCGGACATGTGCTACAGCATGTACTGACCAAGCAGGACGAAGGTCTTGTTGCTGGTATTCGAGGGGTAGAGTGGGACGCTGTTGAGCTTCCTTCTCAGTTCATGGAAAATTGGTGTTACCACAGGTAATAACTGATAATATGTCCTCCTGTTTCTCTCAACCACTATTTCTAGAATAGAAGTATTCCGCTTTCACTTTTTGATAGAATTGTCACGAACCAATCTTTCTCTAATTGGTGAGCGGTGATATACTGATATATAACTTGTTTCTTTCTGTGTTCATAATTTGTGATCATTACCTTTTCTTATTGTGTTTATGACTCATAATAATGTTTTTGATGGGAAAAATGAAAAACATGTCAACCTGACTCTTTTTTAGGCTGACAGGTTTTAGAGTTGTTCTTGTAACTTGTTTTTGCATTATGGTTTATAATTTTGTATAATACTGATTGATTAAGAAACGGGGTGATTGGTGTTTTATAAGGGGAACGGTTGAGGCCTCGTTTTTATTGGACTAATCAGCTTATTATATACCTATATATTGCATGCATTGATTTTCGGAATTGCTAATTCCATGGACACGGATTTACTAAAATACATTGCGAAGCGTAGTTGGCCTGCGTGTCAATGCGAAATTCAACATTGCTGTTTTTAAAAAAAAATACTGCACATCAGTGCTGACGCATTAAAAAATAAATCAAATCCTTAACCATGTTGTTAACGCGCAACGCGACTGTGTGTCGGGTCAGTGCTAGCCCTGATTGCACGTCGCGTTGCAAATGGACTCACAAAAGAGACACGAAGAACACACAAGCACAAAACATGAAAAAGAAAACCAGAGCCAAGGGCATGAACTCTTGGAGTTAACTCTCCAAAACCAGGCACGAGAACTTGAAGCAGTTCCTAGGAAAAGCCTATTACAAATATAATTCGTGGATGCTCTATTACATCTTGCTCTCCCCTTATTTGTACTCTTAAGCCTTACGCTAACCTCCTTAGAAGTCAAAAGATGCTAACAGGAGAATAATCCTCGTCTTCCTATCCTTCTCTCGAGGGAATTTCCTCTCCCTTCACAACAAAATTACCTCTTCTATCACCTTGGAATTATTCTTCTGAATTCTAGATAGTTAGATGACCCAAGTATTGTACATTATACATAGACTTGATAAGTAGTTGCTTTTGAGTGATGTAAGTCACGGGAAATTTCTTGCAAATATAATCTATGTGCACCTGCACATGACATAAATCCTAGTCACATTGCGGAAGTAATAGCTTAGTTGTTGGCTGGTGCTTCAGGGACACTCTGATGAGCATTGCAAAGCACTATGAAACAGAAGAGTGTCTTCCAGAAGAAGTATATCAGAGGCTTCTTGCGGCAAGGACTTTTCTTTCGGGTTACGGTAGCCTTCGTCAGGTCAGCTCCTCATTTTTCTGTTGAAAATGGTTAAATTTATTTAACTGGTAGATGTATAGGCTGTTTTTATGATAAAGTCCCTTCTAGTTGTATCTTTTCCTTTCTAGTTTGGATTATTCAATGTGATGCTTTTTCCTGGTTCTAGAAACATGTTTTCTTCTGTTATATTGAATAAAATACATAAGAGGCAAATAATGTAGCTACTTGGTGGGTCATGCTGGCCAACATAACTCAAAGACTGATGAGCTTTGAATGTTAATGGAGGGAGATAGAGCTTTGCAACACAACTAGGTCATGCTTAAGAATTAAGATCCTTCCATCCGCTCTTTAAATTAATATTTTTATTTTGTTTGTTTGTTACACTGATGAGTGATAGCAACCAGAAACTTTTGGTTGTCTATCTGAGGAAAAGGTTCAAGGCTTTGGCCAAAAGCAGGAATCAAGAAGCAATTAGTAAAAATACTATCTTTGCCAGAATAGAGAATTATTTACGTAGGATATCTGGTCTCACATGTAGGTGCTGGTAATTTTATCCCTAGCAAATAGCAAAGAGAATTTATGTAATTGGCATTCTGGTATTCTGTTATTAGGTGTTTGCCTGACCAGACAGAGGTAACATCTGCTGGTAAAATTTTACAGGAGTATTTTTGTGTGCCTTTGTTGCTTATCTTGGTTTCTGTGTCACCTCTTCTTATTTGTTGTGGGGGAGCTCCTATGAGTTGTGTGGAGGTCAGTAGAGAAGTTTTGGTAGTTATAAATCAATCTTGAGGATACACAGAATATTTTAGCTTCACTCTTATTTTATAAAACGTGGAGCGTACTTCTACTAGCGGGAAAGAGAGCTCGTCGCATTGAACACTTACACTAACATGAAAATATAGCAATTTCTGCTTGATTAGAGTCGCTTCCTGCATATGTAGAACTATGATTGTCTGTGTTGTAAATCTGCAGTTGAGGCTTGCTAAGTTGGATTTGGAGCTGCATAGTGGCTACATTCCTGATGAATCAGAGTCGATTTATGATGTTGATCAGAGAATTTCCCAGATGACTCAAGTGATTCCTCCTTTGGCTGATGATCGGTTTCTATGTAGTTTTAGCCATATCTTTGGAGGTTGTTCTTTGGAATAATCAAATGGAAGTTAGTGTAGTTCTTCAAGTCTACCTGTAATGCCGCATCTCATACTAAATTTCCCCATTTTGTTTATTTTGTTTGACAGGTGGATATGCAGCCGGTTACTATAGTTATAAGGTATTTTTCCTCTCTTCCTCACATTACTTTATCAGAATTTGTGGTAAATATAATAGGATCATAAAAAGGTTTCACTTCAATTCAATTTTACTCTAATTTTTACTCTAATTAGATGTAGTGTTTAGGTCTTCAGATGGGTTAAATTACAAAAATGTTGTGTCAAGAGGGTGCAATGGGTCTTTATATGCAACGGGTCTTGCATGGTAATGTTGTGTCACCTAGGTTTAAGAGGATTGATTTTTCTATTCAGAAAGGATTGGCGGCACAACTTGTTGCCCGCCTAAGTTCTAACTCGATGTAATTTTTACTTTTTTTTTTTCAAAAAATTCTAGAAGAAAAATAATACGAGTTCAATTTTATTCTTTCACATAATTCTTATTACTCTATAAGACGCGGCTGTAAGTTTTTGGCCGAGGGAATGAAGCTAGTTTTTTTCCCCACTGTTCATATTGTTTCTTTTCTTCTTTCTTTTGAAATCTTCCCTTCTACAGTTCTTAACAAAATGAGTCTGCTGTTTTGTTCTCTTCTGAGCTTCTGTATGTACTTGATAAAACTCGCAGTGGGCCGAGGTATTGTCTGCTGATGCTTTTTCAGCTTTTGAGGATGCCGGATTGGATGATGACAAGGTAACTGTAAAAACAGGCACAGTTAGTTATTGCCTTATTTCCTCAATAGACTTATGAGCATTCTTGTAAGCTCAAATGTAGAAAGGCTCTTCTTGTTGCAGCATTAAACATGTATCTATTATGAACAGCGAACTCGCTCATGCTTTAGACTGACATGAATGATTTCTTCTCATGTTCAGGCGGTAAGAACGACAGGCCAAAAGTTCAGGGACACAATACTAGCTCTCGGAGGCGGCAAAGCACCACTTGAGGTAATTTTCATTAGGAGACACATAATTATGATACTTTAGCTTTAGATTATTACATAATTATGATATTTATGAATATGATCTCTCAGGTGTTTGTGGAATTCCGAGGGCGTGAGCCTTCACCAGAGCCACTTCTTCGACACAGCGGCTTATTGCCTATGACAGCCACAGCTTGATGGATTAAATACTGTAAACACATTTCAATTGCAATTTTAACAGGTCAGTTGTCACAGTTCTTGTAAGAAAGACATTATTTCCGGACATGGTTGAGATCTTTACTCTTGTTAGGTTTGTTCAAATGCAGGAGCCCTTTCAAGTCATTGATTTAAGGTATCCTTCATATATGATACATGTAAATATCAACATGTCTAGATGTAGTTAACCATCATGGTTTTACCGAGGACTTTTTTTTTTTGTACATTGCTTGTATACATTTGGCCACACTTTTAAGGTGTGTTTGGAAGCACATTTTACACTGTTTTAGTAGCAAATAGTTAGTCGGTGACCCACTGAAAAGGATAGTCGTATCCTATATTTTTCATAAATTACAAAAATATATCTACATGGGTGCTCGTGTATAAATTCAAAATTATAAAATGGTGAGTTAGTGTGCTTGAAAAGTCACATTGATTCCATATTGGCTCCTAATATGAGCCAAACTAACGGTTGGACATTAAAGAATTTCTATTTTATGCATTTCAATCAATCTATTGCCCATTTGTTTCACGCATTCCTAACATCATTCAAACTTTAACTAAAAACAACTCAAAATTAAATATTTTTTTTTTTGAAAGAAACCCTAAATACCGGAAAACAAAATTAAAATTTACTTGATTTTGATTTTTTTTAAATTGTATATTAAAAAAACGTATATTGTTCTTGTAGATGTGATTTGTGCTCTTAAACGTCGAATCTGGTCAATATCTAATTCGGAAAATTGAAGATTTGAGAGAAAATATAAGATGATGATGACAAGTTAAGAGAAAATTAAAATCTAAATCGGGTTATTGAAGATTTGAGAGAAAGTATAAGATGATGATGACAAGTTAAGAGAAAATTGAAAATGAAAGTTTTTGGACATATTTTACAATAAAAGTAAGCTGTGATTTTCTATTCTAGGATATTACGTCTTTTATGACCGACTAAATATATATATTTTTTAAATGGAAAGCGGTTAGGTTGGTTACCTCCTAGAGGTAGTCCAACTTAAAGCCTCTTTGCGGATGTGAACGTTTAGGATCATCAGAAAAAATGATTTGGATTTCGTAAAAAAAAACAAAGATTCAGTCTGAAGTCGGATATAATCATCTCGACGTCCCATAACAACTTCTCCATTGTGATCTAAACTGATTATAAAACACCTAAAAACTCTTTGAGTCGACTGTGGATGAAAAGGGTTCACAACAAAAGTGTAACGAAATACCGTACAATTTATGAATAATTTGTGGTATTATATGAAATTAACGAAAATTCAGGAATATTACGTAAAATTACGAAAGAGTGAAGAAGAAAAACCGGTCGCCACCAATTGCTGCGAAACCCGTTCGTTCTCTTTTTTTCAAAAATAGGTAGTGTCGCCACCAATTGCTGGCTCCCGCCGCTCAGGGAGTAGAGAATGGAGTACGATAACAAGTTGATCCTTGCTCCCATGGTTCGCGTCGTGAGTTCCCTCCCTTTATCTGTTCATTAATCAATTTCACGAACTAGTATAGTTTCTGAAACTTTTTTAAGTTGACCTTGTCCACTGTTAAATTCAACCCGACTCGCTATGTTTATCAAGTTACATCTCAAAATTTCAGTTAAGAAACAAGATTTGTTGCAAATTTCGGTTTATCTACTAGTCCCTTGTGGAAAATTAGTAAGGATGATGCTTATTGGAATGTGATGGTAGGGCACTTTGCCTTTTAGGTTATTAGCGGCACAGTATGGCGCTGATATTACTTATGGAGAGGAAATTATAGATCATAAGATTATCAAGTGCAACCGACGAATCAATGGTAGTTTCTTGCAATTCCCGCTTTTAATTTTACCTTGTTCAAGTTGACTGCTCTATCTATATGCTTAAGTTACTTATTTTCCTTGTATTGTTTGCCGGAAGATTATTTGGGTTCTACTGATTTTGTGGAGAAGGGCACTGACAATGTGGTGTTCAGAACCTGTGCTGAAGAAAGATGCCGGGTGGTGTTTCAAATGGGCACTTCAGATGCTATTAGAGCTCTTGCTGCTGCTCAATTGGTGTACTCTTCTTCTCCGTTTTGGACTTCCTTTCACTTTATTTATTTCCTGCTTGATTATTATCTGCCTTCTGCTGCTATTTCTGCATAGATGGCTATGTTGTACTATAAAGCCAACTATGCTAGTTCTTGAGGATTCAGCTTAGAGAATTAGCAAGAACTGCTATGGATTATAGTAGAGATGATCAAGAGATCCTTTCAAGAACTTGAGATAGATTTCTAAGCACTAAAATTGTGCCTTTTAACTCTAGTAGTTCATACTACAAATTTGTCGGAGTTCCGGACAGTCACAGGTTTTCCTGCTTTCCTAGGTCCAAAGATGTTGCAGCTATTGACATCAACATGGGTTGTCCGAAGGCATTTTCTGTTTCTGGAAGCATGGGTTCTGCTTTATTGGGAAAACCTGAGCTTATTCATGATGTATGTTATCTCAGTTTCAGTAAAACAGTTTTCTGTTCACTCTTGCTTCCAGAGAATATACATTATCTGCATCTCTGTTCACTCTTTCACTTTACCTTGTGGCTACAGATATTGACAACATTGAAGAGGAATTTGAATATACCCGTAACCTGTAAAATCCGACTCTTGAAAACATCGGCGGACACAGTAGAACTAGCAAGGCAGATAGAGAAAACTGGAGTATCCGCTCTTGGCGTTCATGGAAGGTTATCTTTCTGATTTGTTAGTTTACACCATTAAATTTTTTTACCTTCATCTCTTTTAATTGTTGAGGAGATCTCCCATATCATCAGAGAAATGCCAGTTTTCAGATCGACATCTCTAGAGGGAAGGATTTCTTTTGATGGTTGTGCAAACATTTTTTTTTTCTAATGATCAATATAGGCTTCTCGTATCCCAACAGAACTATTTTGCTTGAGTTTTTAGCGGAAAATATGTCATACATGGCCAGTTCTTTTGTGGTTTATGGTTACAGTATAGACAGCTGACTTAATCGTTGTTCCTTCATTACATTTTTTTTTATATTTTCTGAACTTGCAGAAGGATTCCTGATAGACCAAGAGATTCTGCCAAGTGGAATGAAATTGCCGATGTGGTTGCTGCACTATCCATTCCAGTCATTGCAAATGGAGATGTTTTTACCTATGAAGATTTTCAGCGCATTAAGATTGCCACAGGTTTCTAGAGAATAAATTACTTGGTCTCTTCTCTCTTCTTTTGTTTTCCTCATTCTCAGTTTCTGATCAACATGACGCGCTTTTCCAAGTATTCTCCAGGCTTTAACAAGCAGTATGATAAATGTTATATGCATAAATCTATGGACACGGCATTAGCATACTCATATGGTCAATCTTGGCACAATTATCTTGAAACAACATGTCCTAATGATTTGAGGCATATCTACTGGCTTGGATATTCTATAATGTTGGTGTTCAAATCAACCTTCTAATTACTTAATATCTATAAGTGTGATTTTAATGTTATCACCTTTGTTTTCTTTAACAGCCAGTGAATTATATCTTGTAGGTGCATCCTCTGTGATGGTTGCAAGAGGAGCTCTTTGGAACGCATCTATTTTCTCTTCGGAATGTCAGTTACCATGGGAATTGGTGAAAAAAGAGTATTTAAGGAAGGTATATAACTACATATTCCATGGATATAAATTATATGGTTTTGACCTTCAATACTCAGTCCAAACTGCTAAGGATCATATTCATCTATTGTTTAATGTAGAATTTCATAATAATTTCAGCATCTGACTTAAAGTTCATATATGAGTTTGCTTGCTGTCTTTTTATATCTGCAGCCGTGCTAAATTGTGTATTTATGATTCAGAGTATCTTGTGGGATAATGATATTAAAAGCACAAAACATACATTGAAGGAAATGATAATGCATTACTCATGTCTTGAACTCCCAGAAGGAAAGGCCATGATCAAGTCAGTATCCTTGGCGGACCTTGCGTAAGTTTGATCCCCGTATTCTCTTTTTGTATCAGGCTGGAGACCCTTCTGTTATTGATTTGTTCAAAAAATTCATTTCAGGAAATTATATGGGGAAGAGGAATATTACAAATCTGTTCTGTCAAACCGGTTATCAACCCTAGTAGATTCTTTTCAAGGGCTAAATATGATTTAACTGATGATAAATCAATTGGTAAATTGTTGTTCTCATCTTTGTCTTTTTGAAACATAAGTTCAGTTCTTGTGTTCAATGCTTACTGTATGCTACACCAACACAGATACACAAACGGGAAACGATACAGCCACGGGATACATCATAGTTCTCATAGTTTTATGTAAGGATGCACACTAGTTTCCGAGTTTCCGAGTTTCCCTAAGATAAACATTAATGGGACAACGTTTTCTTGTACCTCATTTACTTGAAATTGTCTAGTTGCATGCACTTGCTTACTTGTAGAAAGCTGTCAGGTTTAAAGCCTAAAAAATTGACGTGAAGAATAAAGACAATTTTGTTTTTGTGGTGGCTGGTTGGTTTGAATCGTTTGATTGAGAGAGGTTGATGGAAAGCTGTGTATTTGCTTATGGATTAACAAGGGGCCATATCCGGTCAAAAGACTCGAAAAGTATACCCGAGGTAAATAGTTCTTGTCTATAAAGCATTTTGTAAGCAATATCGATCAGTTTTTCTGAAGAGATAATAATTACGAAAAAAGGACGTTTAACCTGCCCATGAATGTTCATACAATATAGAGGGGCCATTTTGCTGCAACATCTTTGTACAAATGCAATAAATGGTCAATTATTGGGTTTTATGTGATATATTACAAATATAATTTTATAAAAATTCATAATCAAATAAAAAAGTTTACTTTTGGTAATGTTACGATTATATCAGCTTCAAAAAGTTTCATAATTCCAAGCTTATAAAAATGGGATAAGCTTGTTTATTCAACTACTTATTTCGACTACTAACTAAATTAATTTTATCTACCAATAAGCTTCAGTTTTAATAAGCTAGTGGTTTCAAAACAAATCCCATGAATTTAAACGTTTTAGGCATGTGTTGGATAACTATAATCGAGTTTAGCTAATATATTATAGTCATTGACATGTATTACTATGTTCGTCGTCTGTCATTGGTGAGTATTATCGACTATAGTTTGATATGTAACCTTTACCATAACTCAGTGTGGCCGTGTGACAACACATAATCCTCGTACATGAGAAATGACCTCAATATGTGTTCTTAATCCTAACTCGATAAATGACCTCAACGACTCTTGATATAAATACCCTCCTTGATCAATTTCATTCAGATCTTCCAGCCTCAGGAAAGGAAGGAAAGAAAACGAACCGTCCTGCTATGCTCGAGTGCTCGACTTTGGATAAAACTCGAGTTTAATCAAGGCTTTTGATTATATCTTCTTTTCAGTTTTGTTTGGTAGATTGTCAATCAACATTTAAAAAAGGGGTTATGCGTGCATGCTACCATCGTAACAAGCAATTAATATATTCTAATTAAATGGTATGTAGTTTAAATATAGGTATGGGCCTGGTTTGGTTCAAACCGCCGAACCGGCGGTTTTCAAACCGGCCCAAACAGCCGGTTTAGGTTTGGCCGGTTTAGGTTTCCGCCGGTTCAAGGTTTAGGTTTCGGTTTGGCTTTTCCGAAAACCTAAACCGGCGGTTTGAACCGGCCTAAACCGACGGTTTGAACCGGCGGTTCAAACCGACAGGCTCATTTTTGAGCCGTTGGGGGTTTAATATTTAAAAAAAATAAAAAATAAAAAAATAATAATAATAAATCCCCCCCACATTTAATCCTAATTTTCTATAAATACCCATACTCTCTTCCTCCACAAATCACACCATCTACAACTCATCTTCTCTACTCTCCTAATCTCTTATTCTCGATTCCTCGTATTCTCGATATCTCGATTTCTCGTAATGGCAAACCCAAGTGATCAAATTCCCTCTTCCCAATACTTTCCTAGCACCCAAGAGAGCGAAACACAAATGTCCGACAATCCCGATGTTACCGAAGTTCCACGAAGAAGTCTCCCCCCTCCGAAAATGCTTACATCCGAAATATTTACGAAGCATTACACTAGGGGGGAGCCGGTGAACGAGTATTGTCAAGTGGCATGCAACTATTGCACGAAGGTGTACAAGTGGAAGGTGAAGGGCGGCTACGGGACATTGCAAACTCACATGACAAACGTCCATCCGGAGAAGCTCGGGATTTCACAGGGACAAACACAATTGTCCCACGGGTTTGCATCTTCTACCTCTCATTCTCCTTTATTTACATATAATCATAGTGAAGAAAGTTTAGGATTAACCGATGTTATTTGTTCACATTCATTACCGTTTTCTTATGCCGAATATGAAGAAGTTAGGGAATATAACACTAGATATCTTCAACCTTCTTTTAAACCAACTTCTAGGAAAACCGTTTCAAAATTAGTTAATAAATCTTACTTAAAAAAGAAAGAAATTTTTTTATCGAATTTGGCTAGTTTTGAACATCAAGTTTCAATTTGTAGTGATATTTGGAGTACACAATCACAACAACATTTTTACATGGGCATTACTTTACATTTTATTGATAACGCTATGTTTTTGCTGCATAAATATGTTATTCGTTTTCGGCATTTTAATCAAAGACATAATGCACTAGGCATTGCAAGCATGATTAAAACGGTTTTACAAGAATATAATTTACAACATCGAATTTTTTCATATTCTTTTGATAATGCATCCGCAAATACCGCCGCCGTAAACCATTTGGTTGAGGATGCGGGACAATATATAAAAAACTCCTTATACTCATCAAAGATGTGCATGTCATATTTTAAACTTATGTGTTCAAGATGGACTTAAGGTTTTAGGAGATATGCTAACCCCAATCAAACTTGTTATTAATCATATTTGGCATAACTCCGATTTAAGAAGAAAATGGAGAAATTTATGTTTAAACAAAAATGTTCATCCTATTGCTTTTTTAAAAGATGTTGGAATTCGTTGGAACTCGACTTACAAACTACTTTGTGAAGCCGTACGTTATAAAGTTTTGTTACAAGAATTTGCTTCAATTCATGTTCCTTGGTCAATTTTAGATGATGAAAATGTTTAGGAAACTTGTGCCCATATTTGTAATGTTTTAAAAACTTTTATTGATGCAACTAATACCATGAGTTGTGTTTACACTCCAACATCTCATAGATTTTTAGAAATTGCCGTTAATGTTTCCGAAGCTTTTGTAAAATGTTTTAACATACCTTGCCTTCTAGAATATATGCTTGATATGAAAAAAAATGGCTTAAATATTATAAAAACATTCCCATGATTTATCTTGTAACCGCCGTTTTTAATCCTAGACTTAAACTAGATGGTCTTTCCGATTTATTGACTATTTATTATGATTGTTTGTGTGTAAACTTAACACAAGAAGACTATAATCTTCCTAACATTGTGCAAGAAGTTAATACCGAAATTTTAAAATTACTTAGTACATTTCAATCTAGTGCTAGCTCTTCTTCTACCGCACCTAGTCCATCTCCCTCTTCTACTAGTTCATCTTCTTCTCTTTCACTTGCACAACAAGTTTTTGCTAGAAGAACAAAAACACCTAGACATTCATCTTTAAATGCGGAATATCAAGATTATCTTAACACTTGTTTTAGTTTTGATGATAATGTTGAATTTGATATTTTGGATTGGTGGAAGAGATTAGCTCCCAAATATCCAACCTTAGTTAAAATTGTACAACAAATCATGGCCGTGCCCGCATCAACGGTTGCGGTGGAGCAAGCATTTAGCCGAGGCGAGAACATTCTCGGTCACAACCGAACTCAATTGAAGCCCGAGAAGTTGGAGATGCAAGTTTGTATTCAAGATTGGATAAGGGCGGCTAAGCGGAAACAAAGGAATGCACCGGTGTACGACTCCAAATCGGATTCCAACTCCGAAGACACCGGCACTACTTCCGAGTCCAACATCGAAAGGTAAGCGGGATTAAAAAAAAACTCGGAAGTCCGAAAAAAGGTAAGTCAAGGTAAGAGAACTACGTGGGCTTTGATTCCTCTTAATCCCGGGAGGATACGTAGGCAACCGGGAAACCGGTTCAAGCCCTTTAATTTTTTCGAGTTTTTTTTTTCAATTGGTATAAATTTTAATTACTAGTTTTTATATACTATTTTTTTTTATAATAATTTTTTTTATTTTTATGTAATATTAATTTTATTTTATTTTAACATAACACTTTCTCTTTAATTTTTTTTTTTATAAACCGGCAAACCGGCGGTTTAGGTTAAACCGCCGGTTTTGGGCTTCCCGGTTTCGGTTTAGGTTTGGCCTTGGGCCAAACCTAAACATTCGGTTTGCAGACCTAAACCGACGGTTTAGGTTTGCAGCCCATGCCTAAGTTTAATGCAACAAAATACTTATATACAAATATTTATGATTTAAAATAGATATTACATGTGATAATAACCGAATATGTATAATTTCAATGCATTGAGAAATATAATTTCTTGAATAAATAACTGATATTTTTATAAGTCCTAAATTTTATATATATATATATATATATATATATATATATATATATATATATATATATATATATATATATATATATATATATATATATATACTATTATTAAAGCCAAAACAGTTTATCTCACGTCTCATCTTCCTAATATTTTCGTGTCACGTCTCATTTTTATCATGCATTTTAAATTTAAAATTTTACTAATTAATTAATTTAGAAAAAAAATCAGTAAAATAGACAATACATATTTTAAGATATATACTATTATCAAGTATTATTTAAAAACTATTGTTTTTATTTATAATTTCACCACAATCTTCTATTTATTTTAAGATATATATCATTATCAAATATTATTTGAAAACTATTTTCAACTTTATTTACAAGATCATTGTTTCATACTCTAACTTTAACATATAAATATACAATGTTTATATTATTTCGTAAGTACTCACCGATTAACAAATGTATAAAATATTACAATAAAAATGTTACATCTTCTTTATTCTTTAAGGATGAAATTTAAAAATATCTAAGATAATTTTTAAAGTGAACTTTGTATAACTTCTATTTATTTAACATTTATATTCCAATTTTAAAAGTAAAATTTTTCTTACCTTTATAAATTATTTATTTCACTTAACATTCATAATACTTATCAATATTAACTTATTTTTACATTATATGATTATTGAAAAATTAGAATATATAATATTTCCTTAATTAAACTATTTGTTATTGTTTCTCTATAGTATAATTAATATATCGATAACATAAAATTTTATTTTTAACTTCTTCTCAGTTAATTTATTTAAATTATAATATTATAAGTTTTAAATTTAAAGATTACACTCGCGCCTTGACACGGAAAACTAAATTAGTGTTTGTTTATGAATAATAGAGTAATAATCCGGAAAGTTAAAAGTGTGAGGACACAATCCGAAATTTTCATATAATCATTATTTATAACATTGACTGAATTTGTTCCCCCCTAATTTTAATAGCTAGTTAAAAAGACCATCAAATTGATGTTAACTTTATTAAGTGTGAAGGGAAGAGGGTCCGTTAATATTCTATCAGTGGATATACGGGTCCATTAATATCCGGAAGCCATAAGAAGGTTAATAACTAATAAGTGCATTTATGTATTGCACATGCAATTATATATGGCCTCATCCAACCCCTGGGGTCTGTAACGTCTGTTCATTTGATTACCATCAACAACGACTAGGGCCGTTCCTCGGTCCATGATAGAACCGGGGTCGAAAAGCTCAAGTAGTTCGGATCTGAACCTGAATCGAATATCAGGTTCGACTGTTGAATTGGTTGAACCAAGTTATATTTATTGAAATTTTTTAAAAAAAACTGAACCTTTAAAATTTGGTGAGCCGGTCTAGCCCAGAGTTGGACTGAATCTCAATATACGGTCTAGGTCGATCCAACTTAAACTTTCTAGTCCAGGTCTAGGTAGGTCAACTTGAACCCGATATTCAGCTTCAGTCCCGATCGAATTGGTTGGATCAAAATATAATTGGATATGAAATTAAGCCCTTTAATTTGACGAATCAGTCCACACTTTAATATTCGGTTCAACTCGGTTCAACTTGAGCCTTTTGGTCCGAATCTAAAATATCAATCTGAACCAAATAATGAACAATCCTAACCACGACTCTCCAACTCCCTTCAAGTTCTAACACTTAATTTGGTACACATTGGTATACATTTAATTTCAAGTTGGCAAACATATAACTTATTGAATATTAGCAAAATATATCGTCTTCATTTTCACTCTGTACTCTATATATGGGTCCATTCTATCCTTTTATGTCTATTTTCGGTTTATTGAAACAAAGTTTATCTGAATTTTGCGGCTAGTTTGATCGGCTTACCTTATCTTAGTCTTAATCATTATCCATCTTATATATATTATAGGAGTAGCACTCCTTGTCACGTATCACGCAGAAAAATACTCACTATCACGTGTCATTTTAACATTTAACCACAATACACCAAAATATTCATTAAGTTTATTCATTACAAAATTATTTAACGAAATATTAAAATCAAATCTTAATTAAATTCATCCCTTCCAATCACCTTTTATGTTACCTGAGATATGTATGACAGATTAGAATCACATCCATAACAAATTTTAGCAGTACAAAAAAAACTATCCGAACAACTAAAAGTCTACCCAAAACTCTACTTCTATCAAAACACTCAATCAGTTTTTTTTATCGAATTTTCATATTTTATAAAACTCTACAAAAACTATCCGAACAACTAAGCTCAAAATACTAAAAGCTTTAAACCATCCAGAATCTTGTTTATTGAAAGATGAAGTAAACGAAATGAAAATAATTATTTTATTTTTACATGTAAAAAGATTTCTCGTGAAATTTCAATTCGATAGGTTAAAGATCACGTGGAGTTTTGTTGCACGTCCGAATATATATGTGCGTTGAGTCCGAACCTAACACATAAGTCAAGTGAGATACCGTCTTAAAGTCAACTGACAATAAAAGTACATAAACCCATTATCCTTTATAATCCATACGAGGACATTTCATTATCCACGTCTCTAATATTATGGATATATTTTTTGGGTTGATCCAAATTACATTCCGCAGGCCCGGCTCGGAGCATGTTCAACTCGTTCGTTAGAACAGGGCCTCAGATTTTTGGGTGTCACATTTAGAAAAAAAATAAGTAGTTATCACCAATGTAATAATAGCCTAGTTGGTTGAAGTGTGTTTTGTCTCCAGTCTCAGGTTCGAGGCCCAAAACTAAATTTTTTTCCACTTCCACTATATTTTTTAAATTATGGACTTGTATGCACTGGCCCCCAAAAAACAATGAGCCGGACTTGCCATTCTGTATTCTGAAAAGCTAGCACATCCAAACAGGGCTTAATCTCCTCGATCAGATCCAAACAAAATGTCAGGGTCGCCTTGGGTCCAACTGAAATGCATGGTCATGCATGCATGAAAGTGAGCAACACGTAAGTGTCGGTTGAAACCCTAACTCACCTCGAGTTTGACTCAGTCTCACCACTCGAACAACTAGTCGAGTGAATAGGCGTGTATCATACAAGACTCGTTATAATCAGCAATCACAATGACAGCTGGCTTTGTTTATAGATCCATTTTTATGTTGTCACACCAAATTTAACTCATAACATTTGGATTTTCCTAGACGTAGATAAGCTTTAAATTATGGTATATGTCGAGAGGTTAGGAATAAGTCGATATCACTTAAAATGCTCATCGGACATGCATCCTCCACATCACTCGACACGTCAAATATAAAATTAATAGTAGAAAAGTAAAGGTTATAAATTATATAAAAATATAATTAACCTTACAATAATTGAAAAAAATAAATTTTAATATAGTTATTAAATTTTCCTTTCCTAACAACTAGCCTCTTGTTTTCATTCAAAATGACCGACCATATGATAGAAATTTGGCACACACAACCACTTAATAAAAGGAGGAGTATCTCTCGATTAAAATTTAACATATTTTTAAAAAACGATCCGAATTGGACGATGGAAAAGACACACATTAGTGAGACGTACACATAAAAACACAATGTTCCATCCTATAGGAAGAATAACTTCATAGACTTATTACTGATTATAATCGATGTGGGACAATGCAAATATCTCAACAATATAACACATATTTTGTCACGTATATCTTTTTATTAATAATGAACAAACAATGTTAAATCAAAGAATTCATTTCAATTAAACAAGAAAATATATATAAAACATTAAAATGACGATCTTGCGGTCGGAACGTTCCGGATGAAGTTTGTAATATAACGGGTTAAGTCGAGTTTTTGTTTCGTCTTCAACGTCATCTACTAATATATAATACGGTAATTCGATTCAAATTAAGAATTAATTTTGAATAGTTTAATAAAATTATAAAAAGTTGAAAGACCATAGTTTCATAAGATTTGAATATGACCTACTCATATTTATGACAATGGCCAGAAATATATGTTAAGCTTAACATCAATGATTTCAAGTTCTACTTCAACCATAGCTTTCATCATCCATTCATTGTTCCCTTCTATAACAAGGATCTTATAAGATTTCGAGCTGTACCAAAAAGAGACAATAATTGAGATTAGTACGTTACTTTGTGACAAGAGATATATTAGTTTTCAAACTTTTGACTGTAGATTTTTCTGAAACAAACAAAAATTTAGTAAACACCAGACATTTGTGGATGAATATGTAATATGCACTTAAAGAGCTAGCATATACGGCTTGTAGTCTGGTACGTACCACAAATGGTATACGCGTTTAGTATATGAGTTTCACTAACTACTTCTCGATCTTATTGTCAGTTAATCTTCTAATAAAATCTCATTGCACTTATGTGTCGGATTGAGATCTAATATATATTTGTATGTACATGACTTTCTGTTTGTCGTCCGATTTTAGATCCTAACATGTGAACCGACTATAAAGGCTAGAGAATAAGATGTTAGATATGTTTGTATATGCGTCAACTAATTTTGTTATTTTGTCCTTAGTTTTAAGGTAAATTTATTTGGTCCAACTCGTATGTATCTAACACGGAATTGGATCCAATAAAGTTGATTCTTAACTTTATTGTGAAGTTGAACGAATCTGAACCCTTAAATATAAATTAAAGGCTAAGATTTATTTTTATATATCAAATTTGTTAAACATTTTTAAATTAAAAACAAAGCATTCTAGCGAAATTTCTCAAATCTGAACCTTAAATATAAACTAAGGGTCCAAACTTGTACAACTTCACAGTAATGCACACAACCTTAGTATATGATAGACTTGAAAATTAGTTAGTTTGAGGAGAAGGATTTACATGTTTGGATCCATATTATTACAACTAAGTATTTATATTAAAGCCAAAATTTACTAATATTTTATAAAAATAAACAACAATATAGCTAAAGGATAAACTCAATGATGCATTTGGGTTAATTATAAAAATTGTAAAACCTCTTTAAACTATATATGTATATAATTTGTTCTCAACATTTTCTGGTAATTTGTAGTGATCCTTTAAATTTCTTACCATTTAATTTTCCAAAGAAATAAAAAACATTATATACAACATTTGTAAACCAATAACATATAACACATACTCATCTAATAACATGTGTCATTCAGTTCAACAACACAATTTTTAGTGGCCCATAATAATTACTTTAAGTTGATTTAGTTAAGATTATAGTGTTTGCCGTAATGATTTAAACTCAATAGTCTAGATATATCAAGAGTTCAAATCTTGTTTATTATTTTTTATGTTTTTAGTTTTATCGTAATAAAAGACCTCCGAAACTCATTGGATAGGCTGATACAACATATATATGGTCTTTCCACAAGGTTTACATTAAGCATATTTTCATAATCACGAACTTGAAATTCTCATCCGAAATAACATATTTAAGTAAGATCACTTCTAGAAAATGGAGTCTACAATACCAACAAGTAGGAGTTAGGATGAATTATGTATATGTGAACATGCAGCATTATAGTTTGGCAGCAGATGAATGAATAAAGAGAGAGAGATCGAGAGGGTCCATTTGGGCTAGCAATTAGCTGGATGGAGCCTCTTCATTTCAATGCACCTTACGATCGGTCACCAGTCACTATCTCCTTCGACTCTCAGCTTGCTCTTCAATTCATTCATCATTTGCCTTATAAATTGGCACTGACTAGTCTTCCTTCTACTTCATCATAAAATCTCATCTTTAATTTCTCCTTCATCAAGAACAGCCATGTCTTGTGGAATGAGAAATCTGGGACTTGCCTTTCTTGTGCTTTGCTTCTATTTAGTGTCTGTCGCTGCAAGACCGGCTACTTTCCAACAAGACTTTAGAGTCACTTGGGCGGACTCGCATCTTAGGCTTGTTGAAGGGGGTAGAGCCATCCAGCTCGTTCTTGATCGGAATTCAGGTGAATACTTGATCTATCTAACTAGGGTTGTTATATAAACCGAGCTTCTCGAGACTGGTTATACATAAGCTGAGTATAAGCCTATTAAAGTTCGGTCGTTCGGTTTGTATAACAACCTTAAATATAACTTGATGTGTCAGTTGTTACTAGGTTGTTATACGAGCTGAGCTATTCGAGCTCAGCTCGGGTTATGTTGGCTCGAACTTGTTTGATCACTTCCTAAATAATAAGAAGAGTATAACCACATTTGTAAGCCCGGTTGAATAGTAGGATTGACCCGATCATAAATGAAATCAGCATAAGCGTATCAATGTTTGATCGTTCGGCTAGAATAATAAACCTAAGTATTATATGATTCGATGAGTGGGTTTTTACTAGATTGTTATATAAGCAGATCGTACTATTTGATGCTGACTTGAGTTATCCTCAAAAAATGTTTTATTAGAACACATTTATAAGTTTGATTAGAATTAGATTCGGTTCAAGCGCAATCTAATTATAAACGAGTTGAATAGTCTTAAAAATGACTTGATTAGTCAATCTTCGATAGAGATATATGAATCGAACTACTCGAGTTAAGTTCGAAATCGTTTACTTTTTAAACGAATGTGACTCGATTATAAACGGTCTGAACATAGCAGAAATACCCAAATTTGACTCGTTTGTCTCGAATAACAAACAGCCTCCCCCACTATGTTTACTTATGTACGACTCCTCGATCTTGATTTCCGCAACTATGCCGGTTTTAAATCTATTAGGATGTGGGTTTGCTTCAAAATACAAGTACATGTATGGACGTGTAAGCATGAAGATCAAGCTCGTCCCTGGGGATTCTGCTGGCACTGTCACTGCATTTTACGTAAGTCATTTCAAAAGTTATATATATATTGTTGTATATATATTTTAATGCTTCTCAATCAATCTGCAGATGAATTCGGACACGGACACAATCCGTGATGAGCTTGATTTTGAGTTCTTAGGTAACAGAACGGGACAACCTTACACTGTCCAGACCAACATCTACGCTCATGGAAAAGGCGATAGAGAACAAAGGATCAACCTTTGGTTCGATCCTTCTGCTGATTATCACACATATTCCATCTTTTGGAACCATTACCATATTGTGTAAGTGTCACGTAAACATACATCATATATAAAGTACATACTTACATCATATGCTGGTTAGATTCAGCTCAATTTCGAACGTGTTGAACATGAGTATAACAAATTACGGCCTGAACAACTCTAATTATGATTCTAGACGAGTCGATACTAGGGAGTCTAGGGTTATTATATTAGTTGGGATACTCAAACTAATTCACTCGAAGAAGCTGAGTATGACCATATTCATAAGTTTGGGTAACTGTTGGGTTTTACTCGAGTCTAAACATGATGAATATGATCGAGCATATTAAGAGTTTGACTCGTTTAGCTTGAATAACAACTCTAATTAAGTTAAGTATGACTAGATGAGTCCATCTTTATTAGAGTTGTTATATAAGTTGAGCTATCTGAGTTCGAATCGGAAAAAACTATATCAAACTTTTTCACTTGACTAAAAAAGTTGAGTATGAATCCGTTTGAAAATCCCGATCTTATTGGAGTTGAAGTTAAAGCTTATTGCTAGTCGAAATAGATAGTTGAAAATACAACTTTTTTTTATAAGCTCGATGATGTTCGGAAAAACAAAACTTTTAGAAATTGACGTAAGTGTAAAATTATCTAAGTTTGTTTAAAATTTTATTAAAACTGATTGTTTATATATATATATATATATATAAAGCTTCCATCGTGTGTAGCTTATGAACTAAGAAAAAAAAAATCCGCTTACATAAGCTGCGCTTTCCCAACACATTATTGTCTGATTTAGTCTTTTTTTTTCCATAATTTTAATAAGCTTGATAAGCTTTCTCATATATAGTCTATATAAGCTTTTCTCTTAATTATATGGACCTTATAACTCATTTATAAGCTCAATGAAATATTAGATTTGACTCGATTCAAAACAAACATATTAAACATGAGTATATATCAAAGCTTGGCTTATTTGACTCGAATATTAATCATATATTTGGTGCTTGCTTTTCGTAGATTCTACGTGGATGAAGTGCCGATAAGAGAGTACAGAAACAACGAAGCAAAGGGAATACCATACCCAAAGACACAAGCAATGGGGATATTTTCAACCCTATGGGAAGCCGACAACTGGGCGACACGTGGAGGTTTGGAGAAGATTGATTGGAGCAAAGCACCCTTCTACGCATACTACAAGGATTTTGACATTGAAGGATGTGCGATAGTGCCAGGTGGCGCATCCGCAACATGCCCTAATAACCCCGCCAACTGGTGGGAAGGACCTGCTCACCGTGCACTTAGTCCTGCTGAGTCCCCACGGTACCATTGGGTGAAGGCAAATCATCTGATCTACGACTACTGTACTGATAGGTCTCGTTACCCTGTACCTCCACCTGAATGCACCGTTGTTTGATCACTAAACCTATGCTTATCGTTATGTTTTCGAGTTATACATACATATATACACATACATATGTATACCGATATACAACTTAAGACAACAAGTCTAAGTTGTATATATAAGTGGCTTTGTAGTTCTTATTTGTACCAAATAATGTTTGATTATTTAAGAGCAAAATAAAGATGTATCTGTATGTTTTATCGTTGTTTAACCTTATTCGAAATGTACGATAGGAAAAGGATATATGGCCCAAAGTATCATATATGCAATTTGACTTTATTGTTATTTGACACAAGTTAGTCAAAGACTTTGGTATTTTAAATTTGGATAACCGACAGATTCTATTGTATACAAATATTAGGGGGTTCGATTGGCCCCATAATATTATTGTTACTTAGTCTATATAGTTTTACACCATGGAGAGTGCTAATGTCACCAGCCTGGGAGCAATACGATTCTGTATTTGGTGTATTATTATACTAAAAATCCGATCTAGACCGTAATATTATAATCTTTTTTGAGACCGGACCTGATATGAAGAGGGGAATTGGGGAATAGACCCCTAAACCTAGATAAATGTGAACTCGGGTTGGACTTTTAAAAAAAGAATGGTCCGTTTTTCAGGGTTGGACTCAGATTTTTTTGCTTTTTCTTGTGACTTTGAGGTTCATCGTTTATTGGTGCCTCCTTCTAGTGTTAGTCCTCTGTTATTGGATGATTTACGAGGAGTTTGCATTCCTCGTATGACTCGTTTATAATTTTAGTTCGGAGTCTTGAGACTCTTTTCCTACCAAAAAAAAGTATGTTAGTCATTAAAAATATAGTATATCAGTCGTTAAATTTTGTTTGGTCGTTAAAATATAGTATAGTATTCGTTAAATTTTGTTTGGTTGTTAAAATATAGTATCAGTCGTTAAAAATATAGTATATCAGTCGTTAATTTTTTTTTGGTCATTAAAATATAGTATATCAGTCGTTAAATTTGGTGGTTAAAATTTTATCATTAAATTTTATGTTGGTTAAATTTGTTAGATTGGTCGTTAAGTTTTGTTTTGATCGTTAAAATTCGTTCGTCAAAATATGGTCGTTAAATTTTATGCTGGTTAAATTTGTTAGGATTGGTCTTTTTTATTTTTGTAAATTTTGGTCGTTAAATTTTATGCTGGTTAAATTTGTAGGGATTGGTCGTTAAAATTTGTAATATGGATAATGCTGGTTAAATTTGTTAGAATTGATCGTTAAATTTTGTTTTGGTCTTTAAATTCTATTAGGGGCAATATCAGTCGTTAAAATATAGTATTATTTTGTTAACAATTAGGATATCAGTTATTGAACATTGATTTACTGTATAAATTTATTAAACACCTAACATTATCAGAATTCTATTAGGGGCAATATAATATTCTAACTAATTATTGCCATAAACAATGTAAAATCTTCTACGTTCATCTATATTATTCAAACGGCTATTATCCTTACTCCTTATTTTAAGAGAGGTTCTTACATGATCATAACCTGAACTCCTTGCAGATCGATCTACAGTACCCCTTGTTCCATATGTTATTGGATTCTAAATTCACTTCAGGTAAACATTTATGTTGTAGCATGATCATACGTAACTCTCGTGATGTACAAACTATGAACTATATATGTAGGTGCCAATAGTTGCATCTGTAACGATCGATCTATGAAGCAATAGGGTTGCTAAGAGGGACAAAAAACATAGCATCCATCGGTAGAGATCGGATCAAAAGTTGGAATGTGCTTGAGATAGTCATGTGTTGTAGTTGTGGGGTACTAGCCGGCACAATCGTTGGCCTTCTTGGTCTTGGCGGTGGCTTCATCTTGGTTCCCCTTTTTCTTGAGCTTGGAATCCCTCCTCAGGTTTGTTGAGCTCTAGTGAAAAAAATCTTACTGTAAAAAAGATATTTTTATTGCGAAAAGTTGAAAAGTCGTTAATTGTTCAAATAACGTGCACTTGTTCAAATTGTTTACAGGGAAGTTTTAGATATTGTCTCTTTACTTTATATTTTTTGGATTATGTCCAAGAACTTTTCAATTTTCGAACAATATACTTGAACTTAATAATTTTTTCTAGAATATATATATATACCTTTTCATCTTCCATTGAGTTATCTAAACATTAAAAATGACTACTAATCACAAGTCTTATAAACAATAATTATTTTTTTTGCCTTAAAATGTTATTTCACGGATGTATAAGGGCATATTACAAATGGTGATATAAGGGTATATTACAGAAAATTATAAGGTTTAGAGAAATCATATAAAAACTGAAAAACCATTGATCATATTTCAAAGTTTTAAACTAAAAGGAACATGCCATCCGAAATTCCCTTATTATAAGTCAACGTGTATATATCACGATCAATGTTGTGCATGGTTAGGGGTGAAGATTGACGTATTTCCGTTTTATAAGACTGTTCCATTTCTTTCGCTTTTTTGGTGCATGATCAACCGAAAACCCTAATTGCACGTAATTACAATTAACCTAAGAGTATCAGTGTTAAATTTTCAGGTAGCTAGCAAGTGTGACATCTACATTTTCAATGGCATTCTCATCATCTATGTCTGTCGTACAATATATATTACTGGGCAATACATATCCAGAAAGCTGACAGCACTATTTGGAAGATCATCTGTTATCATCTTCATATTGGCAACCACAATTTTGATCAGCTAAATCTGTTTAGATATCAATTTTACTAATTTTCTGATGTTTTATGCAATCATTTTCTAAAATTGTATCTCTGAATCTATATTGGATAATGTATATGTAGGTGGAACTGGTATAGCTCATATTATCCAGCAGCTGAAGAATAGGGGTTTGATAAGTTATGCCAAGAAACCCATATTTGATTCTTGATTTTCAGATTAGCTTTGTGAAAATGTATCAAAGAGTTTCAGAATGCATGTCATGGTGATATTATAATTGGATAATTCGGATAATTATTACAATTTGGTAATATTATCAATAACTTCCATTGTCGTCCAGCGGTTAGGATATCTGGCTTTCACCCAGGAGACCCGGGTTCGATTCCCGGCAATGGAATTTTTTATTGCATCGTAATTATGCGAAAAAGTTAAAACAACTAGATTTAAATAAACAAGGCTCAGTATATATATTTTAGTTTGATAAAAATTATATGTAGTCTTAGATTAATTATACTCCTTACAGAATTATTAAATACTGCTTAAACTCTTTTTTCTAAAATGTCAAAATTAGAAGGGGTAAAAAAAACTTAAGATTTAATGTAAACTTAATTATTTGTGAAAACACAGTGCTGAATGCTCCATATATATATATTTTCAGATATTGATCAAATAAAAATATTATTTAAAAATAATAAACAAAATACAAAAGTTCTTACTTTTTCTTCATATAAATATAAATTTCTTTCTAACTAGTTCAAAACTCATAACGGTATCAAACATTCAATGGATAATAATAATAATAAAAAAGACAGAAAATTTTAAATTTAACAGCACTTATATTAGATCAGTTTAGTCCTGTTTCACTGCATTCCCTACAAGTAAGCCAACAGGCATTTACAAAAATCACCAAATATCTCCCTTTCTGAGTCTGCCTTTAAAGTTCTTCTAAAAGGCAAACACAAAATAGAAAGAGAGCCATGGTGAGCACAACAACCATTTCTTACATTTGCTGCTTACTGCAAATTCATACTCCTTAACAAAACAATGAAAATACCCAATAATAATCCTTTCCCAAAAAATGTCAGGTAAACCAAAGTGGTAGTTCATAGATTTGGAAAGGAGTTGCAGCTTTAGCTACTGATGTTAGAAAGGACACCTCCGCTCGCTGCCGGAGTTACAACCTCCCATCCCGGCCCTGTAAGAGGATAAACGAAATCGTCTTCCGGAGGCGGATTCAGCAGATCCCTACGGTCTGTAACTTTCTCCAGATCCTCGTCGCTGATTCCCGTTTGTATCATCCTATCTTCCTCGGCATCATCGTCTTGAAGAAGTGACATAATATCCTCCTCCTGCAAATACAGGATTATTTAGAACATGGTTTTCCATAATGACGTAAACGTCATGAGATAACTAAGGATTACGTACGTCTAAAACATCTGAAGTTTTGATCCTTTCTTGCTGGAACTGACCCTTTGCGATAACTACATGTTCAAGCTTCAGCTTACTGAAAGCCCTCTTAAGCATACGGCCCTGCAACGAAAGATAATTCACAATAAGCACTGGAAAAAACAGTAATCAAATGAACGATAGGGTCATAGCAATTGTATACCTCAACAGACTGAGCAGTAGCAAGCCTGTAAACATGAACAGGCTTGGTTTGGCCAATTCTGTGACAACGATCCATAGCCTGTAAGTCCATTTGGGGGTTCTGCAGATCGTTTGTAGTTTAAGAATTAATATAATATCACATGGAAAAAGATGTACAATGGATGAAAGATAATACATACCCAATCGCTGTCATAAAGGATACAAGTGTCTGCAGCAGTCAGGTTTATGCCTAACCCACCAGCCCTCGTACTGAGAATAAAAACTCGGTAGTCGCTATCCACGTCATTGAACTCTTTGATCTGGTAATACATGTGAAATTTACTTCAGAGACGAAAAAATACTAACCTTGCCTTCAACCCCAATAGGCTTTTAGACTAAAGATGGGAAACATACACAATGAAACCTAATTTCTCGGTATACTAGGAATACAATATAGAAGGTTAATATATTTTATAAGAGGTTCAGTCGGTACTTCTGCATCAACTATCTATCAAGTACTACACTATCAAGCCTCATTCCCCCATCAAATTAAAAAGAACAAGTGGCAGTTGAGCTCTAATGTAGTCTCATGTCATCAAATTCTGGACCTACACAAAATATAACCAGATCAAGGCCAACTTTCAAAGTGCATTTCTTAATCCATCTTGTGGAGAGGATTCTTTGTAAATCTAACATCTTACAGCAGTTTCTGGCAAATCTGATGGAAAAGGTTATAATTAATTCCTTATTCATTTCAACTACAGATGCAACTTTAACATCCTAGGACTTTGCTTGGGCCGGATGATAATTAATTTGGATATTAACAGCATTCATATCCAAATTACCAGCAGTACTAGTTGAATCCCCCAAGAACAATAGCACTAGTGGTTTGTATTATTCAATACAACTCATAGCATAGCACTTGACTCGGTATCAAATCCTCATACGAACAAGAATATAAAGGTACTTAGTAAATGGAACAGAAGAGACAGTAGTTTATTGAAGCATTTACCTGCCTCCTCCTCTCATCTAGCTTCACATTTCCATCAATTCTGCAAACTTTATAACCTTTCTCACTCAGGTAATAGTCAATGATGTCCAAGACTCTTGTCCACTGAGAGAAAATTAGAACCTGCAACCCGAAATGTGTCAATAAAAGCTATTTCAATGCCACATGAGCAAGATAAGCTCAAAACAGGATTACCTTATGCTTCTTTTCAAACAGCCGTACAAGCAAACGCTCTAGTAGACCAAATTTTCCACATTGCTGAACAATTTGCTCCACTGGTGGATATAAGTCTGCCATGAATTTAAGAAGTTAATATTGTCAACCATAACTAAACATTACACAAACATATCTTCTAACCAGTCCACGGGATACTTACACGAGCCATCAAATTGAGATTCCAAAAGATCAGGATGGTTGCAGTTTTTTCTTAGTTGAATCATCAGATTGTTTAGCTTTACTTTCATTCCACGACCTGAACTTCATAGCACAAATTAGTAGTCACAAAATGATGATTTAGAGCAGCACTGGCTGCTGCAAAAGAAAAGAGAAGGGAGAACAAAGTAAAGGAGCACATTCAGAAACAGAGAACATGAGATCCAGATGAACGAGCACTGATCGATTGAACCGTAAAGAAAACCCTAAATGCTATGGAACATCAATACCTTCATTGCATAAACAATTCACTCTCTTAAGCTACATAAACCAACAACATATACTACATATTCTCAGAAAGCATAAACGAGTAAGAACAATGGAACATGGTCAAAGGCACTGCATAGAACCAGTTAAGTTTCTCTAGAGCTTGGAAGTCTTGGCAATGCAAGTTTCACAAAGTTTAAAAAAAATGAATGGACTTTTAGGTTCACTCCACTTGAAAGCTACAAGCAAATTGAAGGGACCGACCACTTACCAACATTACAAGGATTGTTCCTCAAATGAGTCTCCAAGGTCTTGTTCAGCAAATGGTCCTGTATGTTCCTTTGATGGTCAGTCAGGTTAGCATACAAGATTATCTCCTTTTTCCTGGGAAGCATTTTTTCAACTTCTGACTTCATTCTCCGGAGAAGAAAGGGACGCAATATGGCATGAAGTTTTTTCACCACCTATGATACACCAAAATTTTGTGAGAATAAGAAGTGAAAAAGCTAGAATAAACATCAGTTTAGGGAATTCGTACTTGAGTGCGTTTTTTCTCCTCTAAGTCTTCTCTCTCTGCTTCATTGCTACATTTCCCAGACAGATCAAACCTGGACAAGATTTCATGAGCTCTTATTAATCTAAAAGCTAAATTCATGATAAAAATAGCAATACACTCACACTTTCATGCTCATGCAAGCAACAGTAAATGCAATATGATCAAAACAATGCTGATCCTATCAATAATAAAATAAAAATAAGATGGTAAGGAAACAAAAGAAAGCACGGTATACCAAGATTCAAATTCTTCATGCGATGAAAATATGTCGGGCAAAATAAAATTCAACAAAGACCACAGCTCTGCTAAGTTGTTCTGCAGAGGTGTCCCAGTTAACAGAAGCTTGTTTTCAGTGTGTAAAAGCTTCAAACGATTCACTAGCAGGCACTTAGAGTTCTTCAAACGGTGGCCCTTCAGGATATAATGTCAATAAAAGTAGTCAGTGAATCAATTAAACAAGTCAATTACCAAACTGGCAAAATGCATGCACAAAATGAAGAAATGCAAAATACTACAGTCTAATTAAATTTTACCTCATCGACCACAATATATTTCCATCTATAGTGTCTCAGGTGTTTCTTAGCATCATTTAAGACAACCTCATAGGAAGTGATAACAATGGGTAATTCGGTACCAATGGTTCTAGGCATATGCTTCTTCCGTAGCTCATCCCTTTCTTCTTTAGTGCCATGATATATTATTGCATTCATTGAGGGTGCAAACCTGGAAAAGTAATAAGTTTTATATATCCTATATATTTTCACTCAACTGAAGGACCATCATGGAGAGATGAAATCCTCAATTTACCTTTGTATCTCATTTATCCAGTTTGATAAAGTGGAAAGTGGAGCAATGACAAGATACGGTCCTTCCAAACCCTTTGCTTTGAGATGCGAAAGAAATCCAATAGTTTGAATGGTTTTGCCCAGCCCCATCTGATCAGCAAGAATTCCGTTCAGTCCATTCTGCCACAGAGAAATCAACCACTTGACTCCTTTGATTTGGTAAGATTTTAACTTCCCGCCAGTCAACAAGGGTACGAGCTCAGCCTGCTCCTTTTCAAGCCTCTCATCTTCTGTAAGGTCAGTGTCCTCTTCGTCTTTGCTACCTTCCTGATTTCTTGTGAGCATTGCAGCAACAGCTCTCTTGGCTTTACTCTGGTACATATCAGCACATTCATGAGTGTCTTAAACAGTGATTGATTTCAGTATTGACAAATGTAAAATAGAGAAGGCATACATCATTGTATCTTGTTTTCATTGGCCGGCCTCTTTTTTTTCCTTTTTTCACATCTTCCACTTTCTCCTCCACTCCATTCTAGACAAACAAGTCACAAATTAAGGATCACGAAGTCAATAGATTGGGGGGGAATCACACAGAGTCATGAGTTCATACAAAAGTAATGTCATCCATCTTTTCAAGCAAAAACTCCGTATACAACTTAGTCTGAGTCAACAACTCATCCAGTTTAGTAAACTGAGTGTCATTGAGAGCAGACTCTGCAGGCGCTGTCTCCACACCAGCCTCCTCTTCCTTAACCCGAGCTTCCAAAAGTTTCTCTTCCTCTTCTACCATAGCTGATGATATCAGAGTTGAATCTCCATTTTTCGCTTCAAGCAGAGGATCATTCTCCAATTTCTCCGGAATTACAGCATCCTTGTATAAACTCAGAATGTCAGAAGTTCCGAAAACAAATATTTCAACTAAGAAACTTTTTTGACATCCTATTCGAGTAAAACACACTCATCTTTGTTTCCGCTAAACCGTTAAAATATAAGTCGAAAGGAAAGCAAACCTCGTCTTCGAGAACGGAAGTAGGAGAATCCGCTGGAGGCTCGGTCTTCACACCAGCATCATCAACAACGGTGGCCATTCTGAAAACCCTAATATCCCTGATGAGAGTCCAAATAACAAATCAGCATATGAATCGACTCTCAAACTGAAACACAAACCAAACAACGTCTGACTCAACAAGTAATGGGAAGAGAATAGGGAATAGGGAGATAAAAAGATCTAGGGCTTTACAATGTGACGAAGAACGCGATTACCGAAATGGTTAGAAGACAAAAGGCGAAAAAGAGGAGGATTGGGAAAGAGAAGAAGAAAGATACCGAGTGAGGGAGACAGCAAATTATGGATGTGGAGAAGTATTTTAATGGCGCCTGGAATAATGAGAAATGTTTGGGAGAAGAGTGTGAAGAGGGAGGAGATGTGAGAAGACCCTGCAAATATGTAGGCGGGGCTATAATGAGTGGGCTCCCCGATGTTTTGGGCGGGAAATTGAAGCTTTATACATTGCCCCTCAATTTGAGTTTATTTACGTACATTACCATTCATCCCTTATCCCTGGTGTAGTGGTGTGTTCGGTACTTAACATTATTTTTAGGAAAATTTCGGAGGATATCTATGTAGTTTTGGGTATTTCGGATTTTGTTCATGAGCTTTTTTTGAGTCTAAACGGTACCCCTCAGTTTTATATTTTTTCGAATTTTGCCCAAATTTATTCAACGAGTCAAACACCCCTTATGTTTTAATTAAAAAAGCTTATAAAAAAAAAGAAAGAAAATAAAGAATAACCAATTAAATTTCAATCAAAATCTCAATCTCCTTACTCGACCCTATTCTACTGTTCTCCTCCATCACTCCTTCACTCCATGGCCGGAGTAGGGCTTTCTTCTCCGTCCGCCGCTCGGGCATTCCTCCGTCGCTCCAGGGGCAGGGCAAGGCTTTCTTCTCCGTCGCGTTGTTGCTCCATCGCAGGCTAGGGGTCGTTTCTTCTCCTTTACTCCTCGCTCCATCGCAAGGATAGATATTTCTTCTGCTTAGCTTCATCGCCTGGATGGGCTCGTCTCTCCTCCTTGCTCAGGGATAGGTAGTGTACAAGATTGATTTGTTGACGAATGTCGCTATGCTGTTTTTGATTTCGATTTTCATCTCCTGGTAACATTTGTTGGCCAGATTCTGCACTTCTTGTCTTAGCATCACAATTTTGTTGCCAGCCATAATTTGATTCATTCATTTCACTTGTATACATTGAAGATGATATGGAACAAGCTGTTACTTTGGAATTTTTGATTTTAATAGCTTTGCTTGGATGCTCAGGTTCAACAAATTTGAAGCAGTAAGAAAGAGAAACATGGTCACTGGAGGAAGATGAAGATGATATGAAACAAGCAGTATGTCAGGATTGAGAAGTGAAGATTTGGGGGATTCAGACCATTCATGGGAGAGGATGGCTCATTTTATCATCTCGAATTCATCTGAAGCTTGACAATGCTGGATGCTTGCATTCCAGATGCGTATTCCTCTGTCATTTTAGAGATCCTTGATTTTAGGTTCTCGGTTGTCTAATAAAGCCATTGCAAATCATTTATTGGTTAATAAAGCCTGCGATGGAGCAATAAAGAGACGGAGGAGATCCCTAGCCCTGAGCTGTGGACGGAGGAGAGAGCCCTACCCCGGTCATGGAGTGAAGGAGCGATGGAGCATAACGGTATAAAAGGGTCGAGTAAGGAGATGAGATTCTGATTGAAAATTGATTATTCTTTTTTTTTTTTTATAAACTTTTTTAATTGAAACATAAGGGGGTGTTTGACTTGTTGAATAAATTTGGGCAAAATCCGAAAAAGTATAAAACTGAAGGGTACCGTTCGGACTTAAAAAAAACACTCTTGGGCAAAATCCGAAATACCCCAAACTACAGGGGTACCATCCGGAATTTTCCTTATTTTTATTTGTATATAATCATATAAATATATATATAGGAAGATGCATACTATGAAGTTGTGTCGTAACTTTGTGTGGGGTCAATCTGATGGACACAGAAAGATGCATACTATGAAGTGGGAAGTTTTGTGTTTACCTAAGGAAAAAGGAGGACTAGGGATCAGAAGTATGCGTAACGTGAATAAGGCTCTTCTAGATAGTCTTGGCTGGCGTTTTATTAAAGATCCCGAAAGTCAATTGGTGAAAGTCCTCAAAAACAAATATTACACAGATGGTAATAGAACTCATGATGTTGCTTCTCATACATGGAATGGTATTCTGCTAGGGTTACAACAAGTGGTCTCGTTGGGAGCTAAATGGATCTTGGGTGATGGTAGGTCAATCCTGATGCAGGAGCATCCCTTAGCTCGACGTCATTCTCTTACACTGATGGGCCTAGTAGCAAGAGGAGACGAGTTACCCATGGAGACGATCTCGACCGAGATGTGGAGAGAGAGCTCGACCGAGATGTGGAGAGAGATGGCCGAGATCATGAGAGAGACAACCGAGATCATGGCCGAGACGTGGAGGAGAGAATGGGCCGTGATCCACTTGATCCGTATGAAGAAAAAGCATGTCGGGCTGCATTGAAAGAAAGGAGAATTCGAGCTAATTTAAGTGGCTAAATTTGTCACACCTTGCTTCTTATTTTAAAGCCCATTCTTGGACATCTTTTAAATAAAAGATGGGCTTGCTTTTAATTATTCGTTTTGGGCTTTTAAGACTTGTTAGTTCAGCCCATTAGTTTATTTTATTTCTCTTTTAATTTTGATCTTATCTCTTGGAGATTTGATCTTATCTCTTTAAGCTAGATTGGACTCGATCTTGGATCAAGCCTATAGCCCGTAAGAAACCCTAGATGACGCACCTCTAGCCTATATAAGGTCTAGGGTGGACGTCCTTTTTGCTTACCTTTAATTGAAATTAAACACAAGTACTTTCGAGTATTGTTTCTCTTCTATCCCATATTCTTCTCGTGGAATCGAGACAACTTACTATGTGAGCGGAATCCGTTCGCCCAGCAACTTTGGCGTTGTTTTGAGTTGTGTCACTTGGATTGGCAAGTTGGTGCTCTCAATCATCTCCGGGTGACTTCTCGTGCTTTGGGGACAATCGATTTCCCCTCTGTGTGAGATTATAGCGTAAGGGCTTCTTCAAGTCATTCCAAGTTGTGTGTTAGGGCCTTTGTTTCCCTATCGTGCTCTTGGTTGCCTTAAGGGTTCGACCATATCTATCCATCTATCGATCCTTCACAATCATTGGATCATTCCTCCATCTTTTTATTTCAAGTTTCCATCTTTTTATCCATTTTCTTCATTACGAGTCTTGGTGTTGAAAGATCGGGTCAACTGACGGCTAACCACGTATCAAATTGGTGTAAGAGCTTCGGGTTCATCAACACCATATTCACGTCCCATATATAAAAAAATAAAATAAAAATTCGAGCTTTCAAGATCCGTCAAGGAAGTTCTACACAAAAAGAGTCATCGGAGCAAGATCCGTAACGGTTAGTTCTACTATTCTCGTTATTTTTCTGCAATTTTCAATTCCGCGTTCAATTTCTTGAAAAGAAGGATGTTTGTGGCCTATTGTTAATTTGAATACATATTTTTGCCTAAGATTCGATCTTTTCTCGTTTTGATCGGATTTTAAACCGTCCACCACAAAAACGCCCCCACCACCCCAAAACCCGCAGCTTCCGGCGCTGCCGCCCAAGGATCCGCCCCAGCGCAACCGTCACCCAAGGCTACGGCCTTCAGCCCTTGCCCGCCGCCTTCAGCCGCTGCCTACCCCGCCGTTTTCGGCGGCCCCGGCGCCGCTCCCACGGCCTTCGGCCTTGTGACGCTGCCCGAGATCCCAGCCGCCGCCCCAACCCTCGGTCTCGGCCGAGACCCAAACCCTATCCCGACCGAGATTTGTTCTCTGCGTTGCAGCCGTCGCCCCCTCGAAACCCTACCCGAAACCCTAGTCGTCGCCTCCGGCGTCGCTAAACCCTAACCCTAACCCTAGCCGTCGGGCCTCGTCAAACTGGCCCAACCCGACCCATCTCGGCCCATCAACCGAGATCCACACAAAAAAATCTGATTCGAGCCGAAGATGTTCAGCAGCCGGCCCGCCGCCTCGCTGCCCGCCGCCGCAGCCCCGCCGCTCCGTCGACGTCCGCCGCCCGTGGATAGTCTCGCAAGTGTTTAGTTAAAAAAAAAAAAGGCCAAAGGCCGTACAAAAAAAAAAGAGAAGAGAAGGCCAAAGGCCGTACAAAAAAAAAAAAGAAGAGATGTTACTTGCGAGCTAAGTTATTCAGTTTTCGCGGTTGTGCATCTTGTGCGAGTTTTGTTTTGACAGGCGCCCCTTTTGAGCGTAATTGATATATATATTTGTTTCCCTGGGAGCTCCCTACATCGTTGCAGGGCAACCATAAATTGCACTCCTTTCTTTTTTTTCCTTTTCTTTTTCCTTTTATCTTTTTCTTTGTTTCTTTTTACCTTCCCTTTCCTTTTTGCTTATTTCCTTTTTCCCTTATTACCTTTTTCTATTTTATTTTTCTTTTCCTTTTTGTATTTAAATTTTCAAAAATCCACAAATTACCTTTTCTATTTTGAGATTATTGATTTGTTGGTTGAGAATATTGCAGGCGAGTTTAGTTTTGCTTTTCTTGCTAGCACCACACAAAATGACCTTTTCCCTTTGAGATCTGGTTTGTTCACCTTGTTTTCTTGCCTGAAAACATTAACTTGTTGATTGCTTGAGACATCTTTCTTGTTGATTCACAGTGATCCTCGCAAACCAGCTAAGAGGAAGTTGCGAAGCTTACAAGATAGGTTCTGAGCGATACACTTGAAGAGGGTAGTCTAAGAAGTTATCTTTAACTAACCTTGACGTGTTTGCTTGTTTTGAGTTATGTATGTAGGACGGGAAAACAAGAACCAGATACCCGAAGTTCCACGGGGTACGGATTTCGAGACTATGATGGCCCGTGTCATGGAAAGATTAGATGCCATCGAGGCACAAAACGCAATGGTACCCCCACTGGTGGAGCCACCACCACCTCGTCCGCCCATATTCCGGGCCAATCCAGGACTCATGCAACCGAGACGAGACTTACGGAGAGAGCTGGACTTCGACGATGAACATCCAGTATTGGAGACTGAAGTATATTCTAAGGCTAAGGTGAAGATACCCCCATTTGAAGGGAAGTGTGACGTTGATGTGTACCTTATCTGGGAGGCGAAGGTAGAACAGATCTGGAGCTGTCATAACGTTTCAGACACTAAGAAGGTACAATACGCTGCCCTTGAATTCACTAGTTATGCCTTAATGTGGTGGAATAACTTGTTAAAGGAGAGAAGGAGAATGTTAGATGAAGACATCACCACGTGGGAACAGATGAAGGCTATCATGAGAGCCCGGTTCGTGCCACCTTACCATGGACGAGATCTGCGCCAGCGACTGGAGAACCTTAAGCAAGGTTCTATGAGCGCAGAAGAGGTGTATGCAGCCATGGAAATGGATATAGTTCGAGCCGATGTGCAGGAAGAAGAGGAAGCTACTATGGCTCGATAAGGATCTTACACCCTTACTTGGCTCACGAAATAGAACTGTATGCTTATTCTAACCTGACAGATTTGCTGCACCTTACTGTAAGAGTGGAGAAGAAGCTGAAATTACGAAGTCAGGACAGGAGATCTCCGAATACCACGTGGAGAGGAAATGCCGGCCGAGACAATGGCCGAGACTCCAGCCGAGATACACCCATCCGAGACGTCAAAACCCCGGTTCAGCTCACAACCGCTTCTACATCGGGCAACGCTACTACCTCAACACCATAGAGAAGTGGTTCTAGCTCCTCTACGAGAGTTAGAGACATCACTTGTTTCAAGTGTCAAGGACGAGGTCACATGGCGCGGGAATGTCCAAACAAAAGGACATTGTTCATCAATGACAAAGGGTATTACGAGTCGGATTCGGATGCTGAGGAAGAGGAAGAAGAGAGACCGGTCTTGCTAGCTGAAAGGGATGAAGCAGAAAAGAGTAAACTGGAAGAAGAATTTGAAACTGGATTATGCCTTCATTACAATATAATTGCTGAATGCTTAGATGATGAGACCACTGCTGAGTTGGTCACACCTTTACATATGATATCCCCTGTTGATGCGATTGATTCCATGACTACTCTCATTGAGCATCCAGTGGATGAATGACTGTGGAGAAGTCAAAATCAATCGGCAGGTCAATATCGCATTCAAGATTGGAGCATACGAGGATTCAGTTCTATGTAACATTGCACCCATGCATGCATGTCACATCTTACTCAGAAGACCATGGGAATATGACCAAGATGTAACACATAAAGGAAAAACAAACCGCTATTGCTTTACTTTTCAGGGCAAGGAATTCATATTGAAGCCCATGACTCCCACTGAGGTTACTGAGTATTACGAAAAGAAGAAGAGTAAGGAGGAGGACGCAAGAAAGAAGACGTTGATCATCATCTAATGACGGTTCTCCTAGAAATTCAGATGCTAAGCTACCTATAGTTATGTATACAAGGAAATCTAGCTGTCCATACAAAACATCAGTCTATTGCAGAGTTTTGACGACGTCCTCAACAACCTTCGCAAACCTTTGGCTATATATCACTGGGCTCATCTGGCCAATGAATACCCTCACTTGGACATTGTCATTAACTTTGAGGGATTCAAGCTGAAAAATTTTAAGTTAAAGGTGACGGTGGAAGTCGATTTATCTACACAGGAGTTCACGCGACATCTGTGTAATGCTACACTCAAGGAGTATTTCTATCATCTTAGAGATAAGACTTTGAGACTTATTGATGTTAAATTCATACCTCGCACTAGTAAATGTTGTACTTTGGTCATTTATGTAGGTATGGAAGACGAGGAATAGTCGGAGCAGGAGAATAGCACGTCCCAACAAGAGTTGGAAGAAATAGCTGGAGAGGAAGCACAGGAGGCGCACGCTGAGAATGTAGAAATGAAGGATGAGGAGTCAGACGATGACCCAACTGAAACGTCCTATCCCAACCCTCCGACCTGAGAGTCTTACGGAGTTCCCTCAAGACTACACTCTATGGATTCGTGGTCGAATCCTTTTCAAGAAGGGGAGAATGATGCAGGAGCATCCCTTAGCTCGACTTCATTCCCTTACACTGATGGGCCTAGTAGCAAGAGGAGACGAGTTACCCATGGAGACGATCTCGACCGAGATGTGGAGAGAGAGCTCGACCGAGATGTGGAGAGAGAGCTCGACCGAGATGTGGAGAGAGACGGCCGAGATCATGAGAGAGACAACCGAGATCATGGCCGAGACGTGGAGGAGAGAATGGGCCGTGATCCACTTGATCCGTATGAAGAAAAAGCATGTCGGGCTGCATTGAAAGAAAGGAGAATTCGGGCTAATTTAAGTGGCTAAATTAGGCCCACCTTCCTTCTTATTTTAAAGCCCATTCTTGGACATCTTTTAAATAAAAGATGGGCTTGCTTTTAATTATTCGTTTTGGGCTTTTAAGACTTGTTAGTTCAGCCCATTAATTTATTTTATTTCTCTTTTAATTTTGATTTTATCTCTTTAAGCTAGATTGAGCTCGATCTTGGATCAAGCCCATAGCCCGTAAGAAACCCTAGATGATGCACCTCTAGCCTATATAAGGTCTAGGACGTCCTTTTTGCTTACCTTTAATTGAAATTAAACACAAGTACTTTCGAGTATTGTTTCTCTTCTCTCCCATATTCTTCTCGTGGAGTCGAGACAACTTACTATGTGAGCGGAATCCGTTCGCCCAACAACTTTGGCGTTGTTTTGAGTTGTGTCACTTGGATTGGCAAGTTGGTGCTCTCAATCATCTCCGGGTGACTTCTCGTGCTTTGGGGACAATCGATTTTCCCTCTGTGTGAGATTATAGCGGAAGGGCTTCTTCAAGTCATTCCAAGTTGTGTGTTAGGACCTTTGTTTCCCTATCGTGCTCTTGGTTGCCTTAAGGGTTCGACCATATCTATCCATCTATCGATCCTTCACAATCATTGGATCATTCCTCCATCTTTTTATTTCAAGTTTCCATCTTTTTATCCATTTTCTTCATTACGAGTCTTGGTGTTGAAAGATCGGGTCAACTGACGGCTAACCCCGTATCAAATCCGGTTTTGGAAAGATGTCTGGATTGACGAAATCCCTATGTGTGCACAAGCTAAGCATAATCTAGTTCCCTCTGAGGCTTGGAGGTATGTAAGAAGCTATTGGATCGATGAAGAGGGATAGGATTGGCAAGACCTTGGTGGTAAGATGTCACTGAGCACACTAATGAGGTTAGCGGCGGTTAATTCTTGTTTTGCAGAGCCTTGCGAGAACGACAGAGAGTGGCGCAGTTTACCCAAAGACGATATCGGATGGAGTCTCACACATGATGGTAACTTCTCTACCGCCACTGCGTACAGAATGCTCACGGGTGATGGGGAATATCAGACGAGTAAAGGTGATTTGTTTGGTGCTATTTGGAAGCTTGTTGTGTCTCTCAGGTTTTCAGACATAGTTTTTAGAAGGATCAATTTTTCTATCCAAAAAGGGGTAGCGGCGCAACTTATTGCCCACCTACCTTCTAACTCGATGTAAATTCTAGATTCTTGCAAATTTATATACGGGATTTCAATTGGACAGTTAAAAAATATATATATAAACATAAATGTCTATGAAAATTAGTTATATATCTTATTATATAAATGATATATATCAATTTTTGATATAATATTAATATTTCTCTCAATCCTTGCAATAACTAAATACACTTTCCAATTAGGTGTATCCTAATATACAATACATATAACAACTACTTTCTAATAAAGCATAATAATTTAATTCATATAATAAATAAAAATTCAATTATTTTATAAGGTCTAGATATAGTGCTCGATAATCATTAATTATTAAATATAATATAATAGGATATTTTATGGCGAAAAAATAAGGTGACATAATCTGACGACGACATGTGACCAAAAATAAGGTGTATTAACAAGAGGACATCATGTGGAAAAAGATGAGGTGTTTTGATATGAGAATGACACGTGGTTTAACCACTTCTGCTTTAATATTATATAGTAGATGAACACGGCAATATCCTGCTATTTCAATATCTGCAGGGCTTTAGGAAACTTATCTATACATAAAAAACGTGTTATAAATTTATGAGAAACACTTTACGAGAACACTTCCAAGCTCTCTTGATTCATGTAAAACGTAGATAGTAACAAGAGAAATATACACTTAAAAATATTTTTGTAAAAAAAAAAGTCAAGACTAGGAAACAACCTACTATCATGACAAAATTCTTTGTAAAGTCGGTATTCGAAACAAATTAAAGATGTCTCTAGTGTCCAAACTCCAAAGGATTTGTGGACAATAATATGTTACAGTTGAAGACCATCACCATGATTCAATATCACCTAAACCCCAAAAAGTTATCATAGACGTCTCAACGAACATAATCACAACATTGCCACCATCAACACTTCTCCAATCATAAATGAAGAAACTGCACAAGGGGTTGAACTAGGACACCTTAGCTTCAGTTAAGATATGAAATACTCATCTAAAATCTCTTTGTTATGAAAAAATAACAAGTCATATATTAACGACAATGCAGTAATTAGCAAGACAAGTTAATTGCACTACTAATTATTAAATAATCAGTATTAATCAATAAAAAAAAGGAGTTTGGAAAAATCATTTGGTGACTAAGTAAGTATAGAAATATGTACAAATTTATCTTTCAAAAAATAAAGGAATTCAGTATTATCGTTACCATTGTGAGTTATAACCTTAAGGTATATATTCTTATCACAATAATCAATTACTTGATCAAACCCACCTCCATCTTAAAATATAAAGCTTCCGTAAATTTCCCTCTAAAAAATATAGGAGCATGTACGTAAACATTTTTATGGACTTTCGATGATCGATTTTAAGTTCACAAGGCCTCTTAAGGCGGATCCCAACCAAAATCAACATTTTTTTAGAGGTTTTATCAAAGATATAACATCCACGTACATTCACCAATGTAGAGCCAAAAAAGTGTGTAGTAACCTACAAACATTGCAAATGTCATTCAAATTGAACTTTGCAAGCCAAAGCTGGTGGTAGGTTATGAAGCAACAAAATATGGTGTTATAACTTATAACCATGGATATCAAGAAAGGTGGTTGAAAGGGTTGAAATCTTAGTCATGAAATTTATACTTTATAGTTTATATGTTCTCTTAGGTATATCTTGAAATTTAGATATTTTAGCTTATATATTTTCTTAGGTATTTCATGAAAATTTAGACATTTTAATTTATATGTTTTCTTAGGTCTTTCATCGAACACCTAGAATGCAATTGTAAAACATAAGTGTCAACCAAAATACTAAATGTAATTGAGTCGTGAATGTTAATGAACATTAGGAACCGCACAAAAACAATAAAGTACGGGATATTAGTGTTTTCGATTACAAGAGAGCGGAGAGAAAACCTAGGCGGTGCTAATTAACAACAAGATGAGCCGATTGAGAATGAAAATTAGAAAGTTACGGGAGGAGGTTTACATGCCTAAAACAGCGTATCCAGAAAAACAAATTTGGACGTTGAAAAAGGTGGAACTACTAATCAGCCAGTCAATTCTTCAACGCCAAACATTCCAATGAATTGAAACCGACGAGGTAAACTTAAGCCCTAAAATCAAATTACATATTAAGGATAGTGAAGATTTGAGAGGAAAATCAAAGCAATGTTCGAATAAGGAGATTAAGAGAAAGATAAGCCTACGCTTGTTGGTCGACCATCAAGCGCGAAGAGAGAATCGAATTCGGCCGACGGTAGAATGCTCACCCAGGATGATGGCGGTGGTGAGTTCGTTACTTTATTAAGGAAGGCAATGCAAACCAAACGTGGCAAGATAATAGCAAGAGAAGTTAAATAGTAAATTTTAAAGCTTAGGCAGGTTAAATGGGAATTTGCTATTCAGTTGGCATGAGATACCATTCCCGGCCCATATCCATGTCGGCTCTTGATGCCTTATCCTTTTGTGGTCCTCACCCCATCTGGCGTCTCCTGGCATTGTATGATATGTTGCCTAACAACCACCTCTCCTCACTCCCTTTTTGACCCCGCCTCACCTCATTGCCTTATCTTCTACTTCCTTTCACTCCTTGAGTAACCCAATCTTTTCTTTCTCTCTTAAATAGTACAACAACGATGGTGGGCTAGTTTCTTCCTCCCGAAACCTGTTGAAGCTGGAGAAGTCAAGAGCGGCAGCTGACGAAGCTCCGTCTCTCTCTCTCTTTTTCTTTAACCAACCCTTCGTCTTTTATCCGTCAACCATCTCCTTCCCAAACTAGCAGACAATAAGCTTCCAAGCGCCTCCTCTTCAAGACCTGGGTGGCAGCATTGATCTTCTCTTGCCTTCGTCGACAACCCCTCATTTGGTACGTGGTAAGCAAATCTTTCTTCCCTCCTCTTGTTGCTTCTTTGCTGAGCGACCATGTTACTCACTTCTTCCTCCGGCTTGAGGGAACGATCCAGACGAGCAAGAAGTACGGGAACCAAGATGATGCAGAGCCCGGCCGCCTCCTGATCATATCGGGGACAGTGGTGAGTCTTGCACTCTCTCCTACTCTTTCTCTTTACCCATTTATGTTTAACCTCCAGCTCCTTAATCCATGCATGGACTGTATTCCCTAGTTACAACTCACGCAGAAGGAGACGGTAACCAAAACCCTTTTGGCTCACTCCATTTCTAGTTTTTATTCGTGTTCAATCGACCAACTTCAGACCCCGTTTTATGTATGTTTTATTAAGCTTTAACGGTTGATTTTGGAGTATGTTATAGTTGGCATATGATAGTACACCATCTTAAGTTTATAGAACGATCCAACGGTAGGATCAGGTTTTATAGGCTTCCAAAGTAGGAGAAAAATTAGCTACGAGAAAGAGCATGTTAGGATGTGGACTTTTGTGTTTTGTGTAGATTTGTGGTTTTGGCTTTTCGGAGTTTCGATGCATCCATTCCGTTGTAGTCATGGCCTAGTACACATAAAAAATTATTTTGGAATTCTTGAGGAACGTTTGACATTGTTTATTCGAGGTCAAAGTAGAGAGTTTAACTAGTGACTTTTAAGGATTTCTTTAAGGTTTTTCTTCGTGAATCTAGAGGCTTCTTAAAGCTTCTTAGACGTTATTATTTGGATGATGAGACGTTTCCGTTATCACCAGGCTGTTGAGATCACAAATGGACGGATCGGGACTTATCGTTAGTTGGACTTCGGACCAGTGTAGGTGACGAGGCTAAAAACCTATGGTCGTTGTCTTTTAGCTTTTAGTCAAAGTAGAATACCTAACGTTACACTTACCCGATTTGTATAGTGTAAGTAAGGGTCGAACCCAAGAGAGTTTGGTCAAGTTTTGATTAGATTCAATTATTGATTTGGTAACCAAGGGGGGTTTTGGATTGTAGCAAAACAAGACAAAAGTGATTAGAAAGTAAGCAAAGTTGGTGATAATATGTATGATTAAAGAGCTACACTAGGTTGGATCTTAGCATGCATACTACTTGGTTGATTCTTTTTAGAAGCAATTCACCAATGTTCTCATCTTGATGATAGATATGTGTTAAGCCGACCGGCATTAACACAACTTAACTAGATTATTGATCCGTAAACCTACAAGATCAAAGCACAAGTTAGCATTCTAGCAAAGATAAAGAGATATAAAGAAGAATAAACAAACCGTTAAACTTTCTTTATAGTTATGTTCCTTTCCCTTAGATAATCACAACCAGCTTTTACCTATGGGTTTACTACTAGATTAAGGACCCGAACCCGGAATCGATTAATCCTAGCACTTTGCATGCATTAGTACACTTAAGGTGATCAATCTAAGTGATAAAAGACATGCAAACATAAGTGAGAGATCAAGGAAGCATAACATAAAGGATACTGAATTAAATTTATATTAAAAGAACTTACAACCAAATAGTAATGCAGCTTCAATCAACCCAATGTAGCAGAGGAAACTTAGAAACTCATTACAAAATGGCACTAGGAATATAGAGCTTTTTGGGGGAAATGTGGATGATTCTAGCAAGCAGCCAAGGACTCTATTTATACTACAAAATGCATTAAAGAGAGTAAAGAGGCTGTGTATACAGCTACCATTAAAAGGGGAGTAAAGAGGCTGTGTAAACAACCACCATTAAGGTCATAAAGGTGGCGTAAACAACCGGAGTAAAGTCCTCTGACGCTAAACCGCAGCCGCGGCCAAGGGTGGCGCAGGGGCGGTTTAGGCCAAAACGTTATGTCTTCATCGTGGCCGCAGGGGCGGCCTGACATTCCCGCAGGGGTGGGTCTTTTAATGCTCTTGAACGTCTGACTCTTCAACTTCGTGCCGTTTCTGATGATGATCCGCAGGCCCGGCTCAGTGTCACCGCAGGGGCGGTGACAAGCTTCTTCTGCTTCACAGGTCCGCTGGCAAGGGCGCAAGCAGGGCGCTGGGGCGCCGGCTTCGCTTCTTCAGGCTGAGTCACCGCAGGGGCGGTCAGAGGCGGCCGCAGGGGCGGTGACAAGCTTATTCTAGGCGTAGGCGAAGGCGCTGACTGCGGCACTGGGCATGGGTCTTCAGGGGTGTCTCCGTAGGAGCGGCTAGGTGGCGCCGCAGGGGCGGTGAGGCACAAGAAACTTATCTTCGTTACTCCCAAGTGTTGCTCATACCTTCTTTTGCTTCATTTGGACTTCTTCATCTAGATCAAGGTATTAGTAACACAATATGACTCAAAAACATTATAAGGACTCTAAAAACTACCTAAATTGATAGTGATTCCATCACCTATCAGCAAGTAAGTCGTATGACTTACGTAGCCAGCTATTCCTTGTGTTAGCATGTACTGCTAGGGTGGTGTGTGTTGCCGTGTTGGGTGTTTCTTAAGCATAACTTGACTAGGACAACGTTACCCCTTTTATTATATCCAAGTAAGTGAATAACGGGTCGTAGCATCACTGCCCAACTCTGCCTAGAGACTGGGAGGTTCTCTGCGACCGGGCCATATCGGTATACGGTGAGGCGCATCGGATCCACTCCGGTTGGTATACGGGGACATAGGCGAGGTTCGGGAGATCCTCGTGCTACAAAATAATTAGTTGAACTAATAGAAGTGAATCACCTTAATTAAAGATAATAAAACGGTATGAGTGTGACATGCTGATTTGTTTACTTTCCGCTATGATATGTGTTTATGCTTTAGTATACTTTCTAATGCTTGAATAGTTAGCTAACGGTTTATATTGTCTTGTGATAGACACGTAGTAGGGTAGGACAACTGTTGAGTGATCTGGAGTCGGTGGTTAGCCAGGTTCCCGTACGAAGTAGTTGAGACGCTGGGTTTTTCTTTGTTTTCCATGAGACTAGGCTCGTACTTTCTTTGGATTCAAGTACTTGTAGTGACGGCTGACTTTCTCTTCCGCACTTTTATGATATCATGAATATATGTTTTAAGACATTAATTGGTTTTTCCCTTAGGTTGTGCCTTGTAAAAGATTCAGTGAGATTGTCATCAATCTAGGGTCGGGACCCACTGTGAGGTCCTAGCATGTGACGTCCCGAATTCCTATAATTTGGGGTGTTACATAAATCATATCTCCTCTTCATATTTTGTTCAAAGTTTCCATTTCAAAGTCCTTGAGTAATTATCAATTATCATCCCCAAGTAATACGGGCTCGTTTGGTACAATTCCGTGAAATAGAAAAATCGGTATCGAAAGGACTTATCTTCATTCTTCATGTTGAGTAAGAATTAAAATAGTAAAGAAAATGATTTTATTAAATAGCTCATTCTAATGTTAATGAAGAATTGATTCCAAAAATAAAAGGAGGGTCAACTACTTTTATATATTGTTATTTTATCTTTATTATAGTTAACTATATAATTTAATAATGAGAAAAATGGGCTATAAGAGCCTTTTTGGTTAACTAGATACACAATAGGCCCATAGTAATTTTTGTTAAAAAAATAATTCTAAAAACAATTAAAGAAAGGGGCAAAAGGGGAAAGAGAAAATTTAAATACAATAAATTACATCCACGGTTCATTTATAAGAAAACCCTAGCAGCCGCATCTTCTCTCTCATCGTCCTCCCAGGCGCAAGTTCATCTCCACGGTTCAAATTCGTGTCAAGATCCGGGAAATCTTCATGCCGGCGCTCAACTCAACGATGACGGAGGGGAAAATCGTCTCGTGGACGAACTCGGAGGGCGAAGTCCTCTCCAAGGGAGAGAGTGTCGTCGTTGTTTAGTCCGATAAGGCCGATGTCCTCGCCGCCATTGTCGTCCCTGAGGGTGAATCCTCTCCCCTCGGAGCTCCGATCGGAATACTCGCTGAGATTGAGGAAGCCAATGCTAAGGCCGCTAAGTCCTCTTCTGGTTCAGCCGCTTCTTCTGCTCCGCCACCTGCAACTTCGCAGTCACCGCCTCCTCCATCTCCAGCGCCTAAGGCTGATTCGGTGGCGGAGGGACCGCGGAAGACTGTTGCAACGCCCTTCGCAAATAAGTTGGCTAAGCAACATAAAGTTGATATTAACAAGGTTAATATCTCAACAATATAGAGGAATAATCTGATTTGAGCCTAGGAATTAAGAAATTTTGAATAACATGTTGATTATGGTGCAGAAACTGAGTATCTCAAAAATCATGTCATTGTATGATTATTGCTAATAACTCCATCTTCGGGTGTTTATGCAGCACGTCATGAACAGTTAGATAGAGTTGGTGTTAGTGCCGATGCAGTTGCTCATACTGGGGACTTTTCTAATATACCACATCTGCAATGATAATCTATAATCATTCCTTTTCTATAAATTGTGTAACTCGGCTGAGATTGTGTACGTATAACTTGATAATTGAGAAAATGAGGTTTTTGTGGATCGAGTCTTGTGTAATCGAAATCGAGGCTTGTGTATATCATTTGTTTTTTGTAAATCAACAAATCTTGTGTACAAAATTGACAGGGCTTGTGTAAAAATTTGATAGTATTTGTGTAAATAATTGATAGGCTTTGTGTACAAAATCGATACAGTTTGAGTAAATAACAATAAATTAACATTAAAAAAAAAATTGATAGTGTTTGTGTAAATAATTGATAGGCCTTGTGTACAAAATCGATACGGTTTGAGTAAATAACAATAGATTAACATTAAAAAAAATTGATAGTGTTTGTGTAAATAATTGATAGGCATTGTGTACAAAATCGATATGGTTTGAGTAAAATAACAATAGATTAACATTAAAAAAAATAACAATAGATTACCAAGTTCAATTAGTCCGGACCTGGTGTACGCGGAACTGGTGTACGCGGAACTGGTGTATCCCGATTGGTTGGGCTTGTATAACCCGAGTGAGCCTGATTGGACTTTTAATTTATAAAATAGATTGGACTTGGACTTTAATAAATTGCAATTACCAATTCAACCTTTTAATTTATCTTTATATATAATTACAAAGGGCTTAGTTTATGTACATTTTAAAAAAAGAGTCCCCTTATGTTTACTTATACACAATGGGCCATGTCCCCCTTTAACCCTTTAATAATATTAAAATTAATTATTTCTTCTATAAAAATGTATTCATTAATTAGTTTAAGTATCTTTATTATTTTGTAAAACAAAATAATTTTACAAGTTTTAAAGTCAAAAGTTGAATAAAGATATCTTGCTCAAGCTAAGGTAATATATCATCGAAAATTGTTTAAAAACAATATAAAATCAAAGGGTTTGGTTGTTCGCATGGCGTCCAATTTACTAACTGCGCAACTCAACGTAGGACGACCGTCGTCCGTGTTGAAAAAAAAAAACTTCAACGTATATAGTCTATATGCTTTGAAAAAAAAGTTTTTAACCCATTTGGTTTATGTTGGCGTTGAAACTTCAACGTATTGCGACAGTGTGGAAATTTTGAACCGAAAGAAAAACAAATACTTAATGAGAAAGTGTTTTTTGACGCAAACTGTCTCCACCCAAAGATACTTTTTATTATGAACGCCATTGGCTTGCGTTGCATTGTGCAATATGTAAAACGAGCGTCGTGCACGTAGCTTTTCAAAAAATCAAACCCAAGATACATTCAAATTTTTTAAAAAACTAATCCCATTAATCCAAAAAAACATTATATATATTTTGTTGGAGATAATCAGTTTCCACATCGAAAGATTGGGACTACCCAACCTAGTATATAAGGTCGGTGAACTACTCCTCCTATTGCCAATTGGTTTTAGGATGGAACCTCATCGGGTTTATGTGTTGGGCTTGGGCCTAACGCGCATGTGCGTTCGGATGCACACGACCCCCGCTCTACCCGGTCCGTCTGTATCGGACTTTGACATATTTTATAAATCGCTCCAGATTTTTTTATCTTTTAATTTAATGCTTTATATAACAATATTGCATTTTTTTCATTTTTTTTTGAAGTAATTGCAGTTGTTTTACTTTTGAAACAGTTCCTAGCTTTTTTTAAGTAACGATCACAATGTAGCATTTTGTTCAAATATAAATTGATTCCAGATCACAAACAAAGACAAATGAATACAGACTATATGGAGCAGAGAATACTAAATACTTATATCAACAAAAAAATAATCACTTCTTACATAAGATTAATGAAATAAAAAGGCACGAATAAAAAGCTCTGCAAGTGATCGATCGATGATCTACCTCAATCAAGCTAGGCGACAGAAATTCTCAAAACCCATGTATTCATGATTTTGTATCTTCATTATCATGTGTTGTATGCCCACCCCACCTACGCACACAACCAAAAATCATACGGTTTTAATTTGCATGAGTACGTATACGCAGGGCCTGATATATGAAGGCCCTGAGTGAATGTCTAATATTATAAATATTAAATTATTTTTTTAAAATTACATTAAAATTTAATCTTTGTTATTTATCAAATATTTTCTAGCTGTCAAATTAAACATATAACATGTAACTTTGATGTGTTGCACTCACGTTGATTTCACTTGTTATGTAGCAAGTTAATGCGTAAAATCGATTAAATTTTTGCAAATTTTTTTTAAAATATTTATTTTAAAGATAAAATATAGATGCTAAAAATAAAAGTGTTATAAAAATTTTTTAAATTTTGCACAAGTCTTATCTAAAATTTTTAAAATTAAAATTATCTATTTAAAAATTTATATCATCTACATTTTATGTATTTGATCGAATCTATAGAATTTTTTAAAATTTGTATACATTAAATAAATATGCTAAAAACCCAAAACAAACATTTAAGTAAAAAAAAAAATGATGTATTAAAACTACAATTAGAAACATAAAAATAGATTATCCTTTAAATAATTTAGCATTTGATATATAAATGAATTATATCTACAAGCGAAAAAAAAAACTTTTTTTTTTTTACTATAAACCAAATCAGTAATTTGTAAATATTTTATAAAAACATCACCATATATAAATAAGATAACATTTTATAGTATATTTATGGCTAAAATTAAATTGTTATTATTTGTTTTTAACTAGCAAAAAAAGTTTCTTCAAACTAACACCACTATCTATAAAATTATAAAAAAGAACCTCAGGATTGATTGACCCCATTTAATTATTTGTACAATTGATTTGGAGTTATTATTTCAGATGGTTGAAACGAGGTTAGGTAAAAAAAATAAAAGAAAAGGTGAAGATAGATATGGGGCCCATTGGATCAGTTAAAAAGTGAAGCAACCCCGTAAAAAATAAAACAAAAGGTGAAGATAGATATGGCGCTAGTAAGTTTCGAACGCACCATTGAGAAAACAAGGATTCCTGCCCGGTCCATTCAACCAGTGGGCTATCCAATTTTTTCTATTGATTTGCAACCAAGTTTAAATATATTTAGTAGTGTATAGAAAATCTGACGAGGCCCCTATTCAAATTGAGGCCCTGAGCGGTGGCTCACTTCGCACACCCTCAGGGCCGGCCCTGCGTATACGTATATGCATATGGATTATGTACTGTGTACGTACCTAAGGTGATCGAGCTGACAAAAATTGTGGAGGCTAGGATGAAGACGATAATGGAGGTTCTACCCAGCAACGCTATCAGCTTCCTTACAACGTGTTGTCCAGCAAATGCAGCAAATGTTGCTACCAAAACAAAGTAAGAAGCTGCAAAAATGGAGTAATTCATCAGTTTACTGATTCATCTGTTGATTTAGCTTCACTTTGATTGTTGGATTACCGTATGGAACTGGGAAACGCTTGAGGATATAATACTGCACGACGGACATGGATGAAGAGAAGACCATGGAGAAGGTGGATGTCGCACTTGCAACCTGTATGTATATATATATATTAGCATTATGCAAGACAAGTGAAAATAATCAAGATTTGCCAAAACATATGAATCAGTTTGACTGACCTGAGGAGGAATGCCGAGTTCAAGAAATAGCGGGCCTAAGATGAAGCCGCCGCCAAGGCCAAGTAAGCCACCAACGACGCCTGCTAAAATGCCGAGAAAACAGTACAAGAAAAGCTGATGAACCTTCCAGTTTGTAATCTCTTTGCCTTTGGATGATATTACTCGTCTTCCTTTGTATAAGGAAACTGCCTCAAACAGTGTCACTGATAATGCAATTGGAACTTGTAGTATGTTCAGAATCCAGAAGGCGGTAGAGCATGTCGCGGCATATGTCTGTATGAAACATAAGTATAGTTCAGTATAAACTTTCACATGTGGTATGACATTCTAAAACATGAAAAACATTACCTTCATGATCTGGATGGCGAGAAACGCCACCCAGACCAAAATTAGCAGACTTGACTCCTTCCAATAGATATTTTTTAGCATAGAGACCTTCATATCATGTGCAGTAGAAGGCCCACTCGGTAAAGGTTTGTAGTCACCACCAGAATTTTGATCTGCAGGTCAAGAGATTTAGTATTCAGCATAATCTTGATCTGCAATTCAAGTTATGATTATGTTTTATACCTGTTGGTCTGCTCTCAGGCTCTTGAATCTTGGCTGCATCCTGTAAAACAGAAAAAAACAGTGAAAATTTTATACATTTGAAGAATAAGCAGCAAAGGGTTATATATAGCAAATCACCTTCTTCATTCGAGTTTCTTTCTTCCAAGTTTCAACTCCTTTAAAGAAAGCTTTTGTGGATGTAGCTGACAAAATCAGTGAGTTTTGTTGTATAAATTTAGCTTCTGAATATTTATATCAATAAAAAAATAAATAAAAGAAAGCCGAGATTACCAACAAAGAGAATGATAAGAAGCACGGTAACCATCCAATCAGCGAAGATGACATTGAAGGCGACACCAATGCTGATACCGAGCATCAGCATTGGCTGAAACAACAAAGCTAGATCATAGTCTATGATTGGCATGTCCAAGGTAGGATGTCTCAACCTTAAATTGTAGTACACTGCTGATCCAGACGCACCCATAATCATACCTGCATAATAACATTAATCAGGAAAAGATTTCAACAAAATATGAAATTAAAAAAAGAAACTGAAGTACCCATTTGTTACCTACATTTGGAAATGGCAGTGGATGATTTGGGGTCAAAACCAATGATCAAAGTGAGCATAGGGACAAAGATTCCTCCTCCTCCGACTCCTCCAACGCTTCCCAAAGCCGCTCCTAGGAAACCGATGAATGATCCCACTACTATTTTCCAACCAAACTCCATCTCCTGCTTAATCAATCAGATGTAAGAATAACAAGAAACACAATTGTGAAAAGAAGAAAAAGTATGGAGAGGATAAAATCTTACAGGCCAAACAGGCTCATACGAGGAATCGCCATTCCAAAGGAAATGATAGAGTTTATTAACAAAACCATGTCCAGAATGTGAATCTAATGGTACAGACTTGCTTTCTTTCAAGGGTCTCTCAGCTTGAGAAGTATCAACAAGCATCAGCAGGGTGCAAACAGCAAACACACACCATGCAGCAGCTCTTACAACATTCGGCTTGTTCAATTGAATTCTAACCATGGTGATACCGTAAGTGATATCTTTACTAATATCCTACTCTTTCTCTTCTTGAGAAGATGAGAAAAGTTTGTTCTTCATAGTCTAGTCTGTTTGCCTTCAATTTATAAGGTGGATAAGGGGGCAAAAAATAGTCTTTTTGCTAACTCGGGGTCTTACACGTGAAAAGGCACTCTATGTAGGTGGGTCTATGATGTAAAAACTGAGATTATACTAGGCCAAAAGAAATGAATATTAGGATATACCAAACAATCACCAAGCTCAAGTATGTGTATGATTCATATTCATATTCATATTCTGCTACTGATACTAAACGGGCCCACATATTCACCAGAAATAAAAGAAATGTACAAATTTGTCTTGAGACAGTGACCAGTGAGATTTGAGGTAGAGGACATTTTGGTGGTGTAACTAACTGCTAAAGGGGATAGGGTCTCTTCCTTGAGACTTGAGAGTCACAGTTTGAAGAAGTTTCCAGGAAACTGAGTTTTAGGCAAAACAAATTACAGTTTGTGAAAAATGAATATTGTAATTTTTGCATCTCTCAAGAAATTTCCTATTCTGAGACAAAATGAAAGAAGTTTCAAAACCCTAATGAGGAAATAGTCCATTTACCTAGTACTACAGTGAAGCTTCATGTATTTTTCAAAATTTTGTCTGCTTCTGGAGGTGTATGCCATAAGTAAATTGGTTTCATAACCATTCAATCTTATCCTTATCATTCTTCCTACTAGAAAAAGTCAAGGTTTGTGTGAAAAAATAAACAAAACCAAATGGGGCCACAGGTTTCAAAAATAAACCATTTATAAATGACCAGTTACCCTCTTCACAACATTGTCATATCATCCTTGATCATCTTCAAAGTGATCATAAGTCAACACTGTCCAAGTCATCTTCTGATCAATATAATCATATGAAGATTTTCAGCCTTCTGTCCTTCTTTCTTGAAATTGTTGAAGAAAACTATAGCCATATGAAGATTCAATATAATCATAACATCAAGTGCCAACAAACAACCCAAATGATTCAACTCAAAGACTTCAAAGCTGAACTCGCTGAATGTCTCTGGTTAGTCTCTTCATCTTCAACACTCACAAATTGCACAAACAGCCCATAATTTTTCAAAATTTCAAAATCACCCATGACAAAAATAAACACAACAGGATTCTCCTGTTTGATCATCAGACTTGAACATGTTAAGAAACCAGGTAATTCATGCAGAAATATCCTGTTTGATCTCAAAATTTGGTTGAGTCTTATGACTTCAACATCAGAAATATCCTATTTGATCCCTAAGTAGTATAAATAAGGAGAACTAAGGCATAAATGGAATAACAGAAACCATTTAGTTACTCGGTTTCTCCCTCCTGCAAACTATCAATTTCTCTCTCAAGATTCTTGTTATCCCGCCATAACCATTTACGATATCTTTACTCAGTCTAAATCTCCTAATTCCCTGGCTCGATCCATAGACTTCATATGGTATCAGAGATTCAGGTTCGTTGTTGATCGAGCCTGTTACTACATCAGATCTGAACATGGAAGGTTATCTTGATTGTGCAGTCCGACAACAAGCTATCAATTCCGCGCAAATCGCTGCATCCAGTGATCCTCTTTTCCTCTCGAATTCAGACAATCCAGGTTCGCAGTTAGTATCAACTCGTTTTGATGGATTGAATTTTCTAAACTGGAGTAGAGCAGTGAAGATGGCATTAGGAGCTAAGAATAAACAAGGTTTTATCGATGGAACTTGTGCTAAACCTAGAAATGGAGATAATCTTAACAAATGGATTTGTTGTGACTTTATGGTTAGATGTTGGCTGATTCATTCTATGGATGGAAAATTTGCTGAAGGTTTTATGTATGTGAACTTGCTAAAAAAACTCTGGGAAGAGATTACTTGAACGTTTTGGCCAGACGAATGGGCCTCTAATTTTCCAATTGAAGAGAAACCATTGCAGCTTAATCCAAGGCAATCTACCTGTTATTGATTATTACACCAAGATAAAGAGAATATGGGATGAATTACAAGAGACGATGGCATGAATTACAAGATCTTAAGGGATTTCCAGAATATAGTTGTGGAATTCTTGTTGCTTGTCCTTGCGATTTGCCAAAGAAAATAGCAGAAATAGATGCCAGAAACAAGCTGATGCACTTTCTCATGGGGCTGAATGAAGGCTTTGAGGGAGTTCGAAGTCAAATACTGTCAAGGAACCCATGCCTTCAGTCAACAAGGCTTACTGCTTAACTAGTTTAGTTTAGTGCCCGAGCCCTGCTCGGATATTTTAATATATATATATATGATTAGATTTTAATACGAAAGTTATTTGTATGATAAAATTTTCTAAAATTGATGAAGAGAAAAATAAAATAAAATAATTAACTGATTTAAAAAAAAATTTATTGGCTTTTATTTCAAAATATTGCTCACGGTGACACATAAGCGTTAATGTATGCTGCTTTAGTAGATTACTAGTTTTAATACCCGTGCCCTGCACGGGTTAGACGATAATTGCGTTTCATAAAAAAATGTTTCATAATTCATTATGTTGAGAATTGACTTACTTGTTATGTAATACTTGTTGTAAGGATGTATTTTTTATAGTATGAATGAAAATCAAGGAAGAATACAAATCTTGCAATAACAATCGGGAAAGAGGAATCCGGGACATTATCCTCTAAGATACTCGAATGTCAAAGTTAGTATCAATCCCATAAAGGAGTAGACTTTATTAAATTAAATGTTATAGTATGTGATGTGGATTAATGAATAGACGATACTGTAAAAATAATAAAGTGACCGCACGAAACTGTGCTAAATATCAATTCACGAGTTGTTATGATATATAAGATAGATAATAAGTCATGTGTAAATCATATATTAACAAAAAAAAAAGGATAAAATAAATCATAAAATTTAAATTAACAATATTAAATAGTAATATATTAAAATGTAAATGAACGAGATTTATACAATATAAGTAAATGTATAAGTTAAAAATTACAATATCAAATAGTTAAATTTAAATAATGAATTACCTAGTTAATAAGACTAATAACATATGTCAAATTATTATGATAAAAATATTAATAAAAAGATTTTTAAAAAATAAAATTTTTAAAATTATTTAAAGTATAAACAAAAATCTAATTTTATTAAATAAAAAAAATATTAAGCATTGTTAAGATTTGGATAAAGATTAATTTGTTATAACTCTGTTTTACTCTACAAAATTCGAAATAAAAAAAACTTTTTTTTAAAAAAAATATAGTGCGTAAACTTAGATTTAAAAATATGTAATTAAATTAGAGATAGTCTTGTAGATAAATATGAAGTCACGTTAAATTAGGATAACATAATCTTTTAAAATTTCTAGTTTAAAGTTATATATTTAAAAGACATTTCGAATTCGGTTACATGATATAATTTTTTTATTTATTTTTTATTGCAAATCTTAATTTAAAAAAACTAACGTAAAAGGGGTTTACATTGTTTTAAAATAAATACTAATTTTATATAAATAAATTAAATTCGGAATTAAAAAATAAATAAATTTGGCTGACGTTTTGAAGCCAATCAAGCCATGTTTTAACGTGTAACAAAATCTTTTAAAATTTTTGATTTTAAATTATATATTCAAAAGTATTTCGGATTCGGTTACATAATATGATTTTTATTTTTTTATTTTTGATTGCAAAATCTTAAATATTTAAAATAATTTATTTTAACGTGACCTAAATTAACAAAAAATTGACACGTGTAAAACTAATGACGTGATTCACCAAATTGTGTCACGTGTAAATTCAATGACGTAGATTCACCAGATTGTGTCATGTGTAAGTTCACGGGCTGCTTTAATATATGAATAGATATAGATATAGATTCAAACCCTCTTCCAATCCTCCCTCCATTTATACAAAATTTTAAACTATCAGATCTACTGAATAATCGATGTGGAATAGCAAAACCCTGAAAATATTTAACGTTCCGACAAGATCTTCTAAAATTGATGGGGAGAATAAAAAAACAAAAATAATTAACTGATTTTAGAAAAGAGATTTATTGGCTTTAATTACGAGACATGTCAGAGTTAATGTATATTGCTTTAATAGAGGATATAAAATATAGATTCAAACTCTCCCTCTAATCCTCCATATATTTATACAAACTATCAGACCTATTGAATAATGAGAAAAATGGGGGAGTAGGGCTTTTTTGGTTACGTAGATACCAAGTAGGCCCTTCTCATTTTTCGGATTAAAAAAATGTATGTCATTTTAATAAGGGTAAGGTCAGTATTTGTCTTTTTAAAACGAAAAAAAATCAAAATCAAAAACCCTAAAATCTTTGTGATTATCGGAGAAACCTAGAAATGGAGCGTGGCGGCCGGACTCGAACCACCCCTGTCGGTGTGCCTCTTTCTCTTCCTCAAATCACCGGAAAATGCCCTCCTCTGTTTCCGATTAGCCGTTCTCCTCTGGCGGCGAGAAGGAGAGAATTTGTCGGACGACGGTGGTTGCTCCGGAAGAGAAGCGACGGTGGTGGCGGTTCTCAAACGACGGTTCTCGGCGACGACACTCCACTACATTTACGAAATGGCGTAGTGCTCTAACCAGTAAACGGCGACGACTCCACTGCACTAGTTCTCACCCAGCCTTTCGTCTCCTTTGAGAGCCTTAGGGCTTGAACCACCCTCCACTCGGTGTGCCTCTTTCTCTTCCGGAGCGAATGAACAATGTGTAAGTAAATTTGATTTTTGCTAATTTCTTCATACTTTGAACGCTAATTGTAATCAATATACTCTCATTTGATGTTATAATTGATGATGATGACGATGAATGCTTGCTTCTTTTTCATTGTACTATCTTCAAAAAATCCAGATAGAGATTTTATATTGAAAATGTCTGCTTTGGAGATTTACAATGAGAATGTAATTGACCTTCTAAATTGTAGTTGTGGTCCAATACAACTTTTGGACGATCCTGATACTTCCCAACATTAAATACAAAACCAGGTTTATTGAACTTCTAAAATAAGTTGCTTACATTTTAAATTGAGGGAGGAACCCGGTGCTGCAACTTATCTTTCTAAATCAACAATATATTAAAATTTTAAAATCAACATGAAATTTTTTGTTTTTATACCTTGTTAGTTAACAGGTGCTGCAACTAGAGGAAAAAAAGGCGGTTGCCACAAGCAGTGAGGCAGACACAGCAGCAACACTTGATCAGTCACCAGTGTCATGGCTGTCACAATTTGAAGAACAAAGAAAGCAAATTGTAATGTTATGGCACTTGTGCCATGTCTCGCTTGTGCACCGGACGCAGTTCTATCTGCTATTTCGAGGAGAGGCTACTGATCAAATATACATGGAAGTGGAGCTCCGGAGGTTGACATGGTTAGATAAGCACTTGTTTGATATGGGCAATGCTAGCCCTGCACTTTTAGGTGATGAACCAGCCACCTATGTTTCATCAAGGTACTTATCCCTAATCCCATTAGTAAACGTGTCAATTGGGTTGAATTCAAGTTAGCCCTTGTTGTTTCTGTTAATTTTGCAGCATTAGGGCTCTTAAACAAGAGAGGGATTACTTAGCAAAGAGGGTGAACATAAAATTGACATAGAAAATTAGTTGATAGTATTTAGTTTTATTGCTTGAAGAGTTATGCCTTCTTTGCAAGTTTCATTTGACCATGTTCCTTGCAACCCGCCATCTCATCAGATTCAAGAAGCCGTATCAAGAGAAATTGACAGCTCTGCATTAGAACGTCCAACTGGAAAATTTTAAGATGATCGATTCGCTCAAGGAAATGATAAACCCTCTTCTCAAACTATTGAAGATATTCCACTCCCTTCAAGATCTTGCAATCCGCCCAGGGATCACCGTGAATTGAGAACTGGAAAGTAGTGGACACTGTTGTATCCGAGAGAATCCAAGGTGAACGATGGGTTAGTATTGCTCTGTAAAATGATGAAGGCATCAAATATTGATAGAAAGCTAATCAGAGCCGGTGGATTAAGCAGGTGGCTTACATCCTTAGGACTCGAGGAGTTTATCAGAATCTTTCAGGCAAGAAACATGAGTAAATTTCAGTTAATAAATCTGACTATGAAGAAACTTGAGCATATGGCACATTCAAGCAGTCGGACCACGAAGAAAACTAATTCATGTTATCGAGTGTGTTTGTCATCCTTACTGTTTTCAGGTCTTGTAGTACTTTTTCTATATACAATGTCCGTATCATGTTTTCCTCATAAGGTTTGCATAAAAGATTGGCTATATAATTTTGGATTGCGGGTAATGTTATTCCAATTTGTCCTCTTCACTTGGGTAATTTATTTTTAGCTTTAATTTTTTACTACAAGTATAACCCCGTGCATTTCAGAGGCAAATTTTGAAATTTGAGATGGACAATGAAGAAACTTCCATCTCCTAAGTTTGGACTGGAGATAGTAATGATAGATTATGATGATAGTATACAAAAAGCGTCAAAGAAAGATACAACAAGCAAAGCATCCGGGAGTTCATAGAGAGGAACCTTTGAATGTCTCCGGCTCAAAGTGGCCAAAGTTTGATGACGGGATTTATTTTGAAGAGCACCTCCTTCAGAAGCTCCTCCTCTGGATCCTTCGTATTCAGCTTAGACTTGTGTAATTTGACCTTGTGTAAACGACGGACTTTTGTAAACGACGGAAGTGTGTATTTGAAGCTTAGACTTGTGTAACCTGACCTTGTGTAAACGACATACTTTTATAAACGACGGAAGTGTTTTCTATTTGAAATAGTGTATCAATATTGTGTATTAACATTCAGTTTTAAGTATAACATTACAAAAAACAATAATGAAATACACAAGTTCAACTAGTCCAATTGGTATCTCTCATCCAGAGTTCGAAACCCAATAACTATAAGTTTTATTAATATTTTGTATTGGACCCTGACGTAGGCTTGTGTATTGACCCGAGCATAGGCTTGTGTATTGGACCCGAGCGTAGGCTTGTGTATTGGGCCCTGTCTTATGCTTGTGTATTGGGCCCAAACGTAGGCTTGTGTAATGGGCCCGTGTCTAGGCTTGTGTAATGGGCCATGGTCTAGGCTTGTGTAATGGGCCCGGGTCTAGGCTTGTGTATTGGGCCCGAGTCTAGACTTGTGTATTGGGCATTGTCCGATGCTTGTGCATTGGGCACTGGCCGATGCTTGTGTATTGGGCCCTGGCTCGGGCTTGTGTATTGGGCCCTGACACGGGCTTGTGTATTGGGCCCTGGCGCGGGCTTGTGTATTGGGCACTAGCCGATGCTTGTGTATTGGGCCCTGGCGCGGGCTTGTGTATTGGGCCTTGTCCGATGCTTGTGTATTGGGCCCTGTCCGAAGCTTGAGTATTGGGCCCTGTCTGAAGCTTGTGTATTGGGCCCTGTCCGAAGCTTGTGTATTGGGCTCTGTCCGAAGCTTGTGTATTGGGTCCTGTCCGAAGCTTGTGTATTGGGCCATGTCCGAAGCTTGTGTATTGGACGTAACCTTTATTAAAACAATTGGGCTTTTATTAAACCAATTGGGTTTGGGCTTTTATTAAAACAATTGGGCCTTCATTAAACCAATTGGATTTGGGCTTTTATTAAAACACTTGGGTCTTCATTAAAACACTTGGACCTTCATTAAAATAATTGGGTTTGGGCTTTCATTAAACCAATTGGGCTTGGGCTTAAGTAATTTCATATTCCTAATTTGCCCTTTCATTTAATCTTTAAAGATAAGTAAATGGGGCCTAATTTGTCCATTGATATTAAAAGGAGCCTACTTAGTGCTCATTTATACAAAAAGGGCCTACTCTCCCATTTAACCCTTGAATAATCAATGTGAAATAACAAAACTCTAAAAAATATTTAATGTTCTAATAAGATATTCTAAAATTAAATACAAACTATCAGACCTATTGAATAATCGATGTGAAATAGCAAAACTCTAAAAATATTTAATGTTCCAATAAGATCTTCTAAAATTGATGGGAGAATAAAAAACAAAAATAATTAACAATTATTTTTAAAAAAAGGTTTATTGGCTTTAATTGTGAGAGTCTATCTCAAAATACTGTTCTCACAACGCGCCACGTCAGCGTTAATGTATAGTGTTTTAGTAAAATATATATATATATATATATATAGATTCAACATGTTGAAAGGCAAAGAATAATCACAAGAGCTATGACTACTGGACAAGAAGTGAATGCTTTGACTGCTAATCTACACAGTCAACATGCCAATGCAAATAAACACAATTCGGGATCATCTAGATCTTCATACAAGCAAATCTCAGGTTCTTCCAATAAGCAGACAATTCGAAGGGATAAATCTAATAGATATTGTGATCATTTCCGTAGGCCTGATCACCTTATTGACAACTGCTTCAGGCTCCATGGATATCCTGATTGGTTCAAGGAACTTAAAGAAAAGGAGGGACAAAAGATGGCATCTAATACCATGAGTAATGGAGTCGCTAAGATAGAGTCACTTATATCTGATGAATATAACGGTGGAGATGGGGATCCGGTGAATCTTGTATGTCAAGAAGTCCTCCTCAAAGCTATGAAAGGAAATCAGATCTTAGATGGCACATCTTCTTTTGCAAATTTTGCAGATATATTTTCTTCCTCTTCTGTTGATAATCATAAATACATGGTGGATAGTAGATACTAGAGTTACAGACCACATGATATCTGACATATCATTATTCAGTGATCGTAGATCAGTGGATAAACCCATCATTGTTTGTCTTTCTGATGGTAATCTGAAGAATGTGCACATTGTGGGTACTTTTATCCTTAACAACACCATTACTTTGCACAACGTGTTGCTTGTTCTAGGTTTCAAGCATAATTTGATTTTTGTAAGGAAATTGGTTAAAGGAAATGGCATGAAGGCTTATTTTAACTCTGATCATTGTACGTTTCAGGACCGTCTGAGTGAGAAGGTTTGTGCTACAGGCATTGAAGATAATGGTCTATACAGGATTAAAAGATCCCATAGCAGTATTGTTTCTATTAATTTAATATCTAGTAATAATGTCGACGTTGATTTGGATTTTGGAAGTGTTACATGCTAGGTTAGGACATGCTTCCATGATTAAAATGAAACATGTTATCTCACCTATCATCATGTAAAGATTCACGTACATGTGAAATTTGTGTGCTTGCTAAACATCATAAGTGACCCTATACAAGAAGTGAATCTCATGCCTCTAAGTCATCCATGATCACTTATTTAGTACAAATAAGTATTTATAATCTCATTACAATGTATTTTGACAAACAAAGCCCCTTGAAGAAACCAACTTCTATACATAGTTTATGAGAAATAAAGCACAGTTCAGAGACTTGTAAATTTATGATCTTCAATGGAAATCAATGAAGAAAGTTGTTCCAATTGTGGCTTTACAATTCTTGATCCAGCAATTTGAGCAAAATTAGCAAGATCGATGCATGGAACGAACCAATTAAACTGTCAATACAAAAGTACATGTTCAGTCACACGTAGAGTCACATACGTATGAAGACATGGTTAACTCGATCTTATTGCGTATGAAGGTGATCCGATCCGAGATCATATCTTCAAACTAAAATGTCGATCCTATTGACGGACCTCTGAATCTCCTAATGATCTCTTCCACCCCTTTCCCTCTACATATTCAAGCTAATTACTTAATTAATCAATAAAGACACTTGATTAATCAATTAGCGTAATTTTGCTGCCGGAAACTCAGAAAGTACTCTCCTGGAAGAATCACTGATCGTTGGAGGATTAAGTGTGGAGATTGAACTCGCTGGAGGCGTTTGTGCTGGTGTCGTTGCTGCTATCACCAGACCCTCCTAAAGCAATTTCCCGGAATTTCGACATGTCTGCCTTGTAGGCTGCTGTGTCATAATCTGAGCTCTTCGTAGTCTTTGATCCTCCTTCCAGCAGCTTATCCAGTGACATTTGTCCTTCCAGAGCTCTTACAATCTGCTCAAATGCATGCACTTGTGTAAGATTGATCAATATACTATGCACCAAACTAAGCCTTAAAGGCATGTTTGGTATCCATATCTAATATCACTATATCAGATATTGACATCAAGATACCCGTATCTCATATCCAGATATGGATGCCAAACAGGCCCTTAGTGTCCGTATACTATACCTGGCTCATCCCGGGACGTTTTTTGGAAGAATGTCGAATGGAGGAAGCAGCACAGGCCACCATGCTGAGCATATCCTGAGCATTGTAGTTTCGTTCTAAACGAGGATCCGCCAAGGCATCATAGTTTTTATCTGCTAAAGCTTTGGTAAGAAGTGGCCTAGCCCAATCAACCAGACTATCTTCCATCATATTGTAGTCATTTGGATCAACTGGACGTCGTCCTGTTATGAGTTCCAAGAGCATCACTCCAAATGAGAATACATCTGATTTTTCCGTTAGCTTACCACTTGAAGCATACTCCGGAGCCAAATACCTGTCAATTCCGGTTCAATTAGATTAGTCTTCTCTATTAGTTCGATAATCTTACATATGTACTTACCCAAATGTTCCCATGACACGAGTTGAGACATGTGTGTTATTATCAGATGTAAGCTTAGCCAGTCCAAAATCAGCAACCTGAGCTTCAAAGTTGTAATCGAGGAGAATATTGGAAGCTTTTATATCCCTATGAATGATTCGCGGATGGCCTGTACACAAATTTATACAGGATTAAGTACATAGTTAAGTACAAATTATGTATATTAGTGAGACTATATTCATACAGTCCTCGTGAAGATACGCAAGGCCTTTGGCAGCTCCAAGTGCAATACGTAGCCTGGCTGAGAAATCCAAGACATTTCCGCTTTCTGTACATTTAAGCTTAGTTAAAATTTAGGCTCGGTTTGATTCTAAACGAGATTAACATGAAGTAGGAGGGGCTTACGGTGAAGGTGAAACTCCAATGTGTTATTAGGAACAAACTCATAGACAAGCAATCTCTTAGCAGCGGAGATACAATAGCCAACTAAAGACACGAGGTGGCGGTGGTGGACGCGGCTGATAATCTCGACTTCAGACTGGAACTCCCTTTCGCCTTGTCCGCTTCCCGATTTCAGACTCTTGACGGCCACCACCTTGCCGGTGTTTGGCAACACACCTTTGTGGACGAATCCGAAGCCACCCTGGCCAAGCATGTTAGCTGAAGAAAATCCATTGGTGGCGGCTACTAGATCATCAAAGGAGAAGCCATGGCTGCCGCCAGAGGACATCTGTGCAGGGGATGATCCTGGACTCACCGCCTGTTGTTGTACTCCTGTTGAATAATGGAAGCCACTTGTGGGCCCAGGCGGCGGTGGCGGCGGGACTGGTTGGGGCCACCCGCTTTGATAAGAGGCTGATGATCGATTTCCTTGTTGAGGTGGAATACTCACTGCATGGTACTTGTCTGGGTAATTATAAGCACTGTCCCAAATTTGATTCTCTGCGGCATATAATAATCACCATAAATGAATTATAAATGATAATTAAGTAAATAAATTCAGTAATTAGAACAGAAGTAATTACGTACCGGACTTTTTCTTCTTCTTCCTCCTAAAAATGGCCACACATAAACCAGCAGTGACGAGGAGTAAGACAACGCCGACTACAACCCCTGCTATGAGGCCTGTGTTGTTACTTGACCCACCTTTCGACTGTTGATCATTATCAGGAACCAAAGACGACGACGACGATGATGAACCGCCTCCTCTTGAAGCCGGAACCGAGCCTGAAGGTGTTGGTTTTCTATCCGAATCAGGAACAGCTGGTGTAGTGGGCGGTTTTTTTACCGGCGGCGGTGAAACTGATGCCGATGCACCAGGAGGTGCTGGCGGTGAGATTTTGTCTGCAGAGGGTGGTGTGAGTGTCGGGCTTTTTATCGGAGGGCTTGGAGGAGGAGAAGACGGTGGTGACGGAGGAGGAGAAGACGGTGGTGATGGTGATGACTTTTCCGGCGGTGGAGGAGAGGAAGAGGAACCAGATTTTGCTGGCGGCGGCGGCGGCGAATTGGAGTCGTCTGAAGACGAGTCCGGCGCCGAAGCGTCACTGTCTTGACTGTTATTCCCCATTTTTGCTCACTAATTTCAATCACTTTCCTAAAATTAACTGCTTAAAAGAAGGATATGATGGAATATATATAGAGCTAAATTCCTAATGGCTGAAGATTATCTGCCGGAAACAGTGATCAACGATCACCATCGCCTTCTCTTCGATCCAGATCACGTTAACTGATAGATACTCTTCTTCAAAACTTCCAACTTGCAGCTCCCGTCCTTCACTCATTCAGATTCATGATTAAAAAACAGAGCATTGTAAAACTAAACAAATTGATAGCTGCAACGTACGGATAAATAGATAAATCAAGAAAATGCAATGGTATAAGGGAGAATGAAACCTGAAAAAAAGACGAGTTTGAAAAGATAGCCGAAACACAGAGGGAGAGGAGGGGAAGAGAGATCAATGAGAGAAGAGACAGAGGAGAGATTTGAAAGAGGTCTAGCTAAAGGAATTGAAGTAGATAATAGCATTGTTTCTCCTCCTTTGAAAACTTTCTATTTTTGTCAAAAATTACTTTGTTTTCGAACATCTACTGTAGTTTTGGCAAGTTTTTAGGACAGACAGTTTGAGTTTTTTTTAGTGTCTATTTTCGTAACGTGTCTTGAGTAACTTGATTTTAGGTATCCATACGATTACAATACTCGTGTATAACGTCATTCGCGATTCAAACTGAATTAAGCACCTTCATTCATCTGAAGATTAGATCTAGAGGCCATTGTTTGCTGTTTCTAATCATTCAACTCTACATTCACTACTGAATAAAAAGTACTAGCTTAAATTATGCAACATTACAATAATAAACGATTGATATTAGCCAAAACACTCTTCGCCGGGCAAAGGCCCAGGGAGTGAGCCCTTTTCAACAAACTGGAATCCGAACACAAGAAGGATGGCAAGCAAAGACAAGTAAGACAAGCCTTCGACAGCTCCGAGTAAACCGAAAGGTCCATTTGGTAAACCGGAACCAGTTTTAGCCTTAATGTATAATGACCATCCTACAATCCCAACCACTGCAAGGTAGCTTACTCCTTCAAGAGCTCCTATGGAGCCTCCTGGTCCTGGGGGAAGTCCGCATCCTGTCGTCTTCAGTGTGTAAAGTGACCACGCGATTACTGGAGTCGACACTAAGCCTGCACCGATTGCTGCCTTCTCTATGACTCCGTTTCCTTCAGCTTGTGTCTCATCGCTGCCTCCCTTGGCCATGGCTATCACCTTCATCAGTGTTGATCTCTGAATCTGGGCTTGTCGATTCCGTAGAATGTTACATGATCTGAATGAACATGGGAGTATTGCGGCTGTTTGAAGAGATGTGCAGATCATGTTGAGTGGCTTCTGATTCAATATTGTGGAGATTGGAGAAGTAATTTAAGTTGCAGAGTTATCATGGACATACAAATCTTATCTGTTCCTGTAAGGTTACCCGACCCCACCTCCTCACCAATAGAAAGCAAACCTGTTATATATACACTTGGTATATAAATGAGAAGGCATATATGCTTCTCACTTTTCAAATTGCAGCTAATTTATTGTAAATTATAATAAACAAATTACTAATAGCTAATTAGGTTTTCAAACAACTATTAGGTAGCACCATTTTGATTATCAAAACAGGAAAACATTGTTGGGGTAGGAATTAGGATACAGTATCCTCTTCATTTTACTAACACCCTTGATCACTACATGCTAAAGCTTATTTACAGACTACTCCAATTTGAGATATAAGCTTATTTATTCTCATACTGTGGGTCGGACACCTTACCGCCATTCTGATTTCCAGATTCCTTGAATTCTACAGGACCAGTTGTTGATGACTGTCCTTGAGGTTGAATTTTGACATATGAGGAAGACCCAGATGGCAAGGGAGGTCGTTTTATCGTCATGGAGCTCATGCTTGAGGCTTGCATGGTTGAAAATTGGCTAACAGAGCCTGCTGAGTTGATGGTTTTCATTTCTTTGCTAATTTTTGTCTCCGCTTCTTGAGAGGTTGAATGGAATTTCTTGATCCGAATCCCTTGAAAACTCTGGTTTTCTCCACTTGTCCTCAAGGGGTTAATGCTGCCGCTGCCGCCGCCACCAGCACCATACGATAAAGCAGGTTGCCAAGTTGACACCTTTGTGGGAAGTGTGCTGTTAGTTTTACTCTCGGACTCATCCCTGCTTGGTCTATTTGGCCTACTTTCAGGGTTCCTGTCTCTGTCCAGTGGTACGAGTTCAGATGGATCAACCCTGACCATAGAAGAACGGCCTGTTGGTAAGGTGGTTGTTGGGAATGCTTTTTCTGGAGGTACAACTGGTGTGTAGTTGGATGGAAGGAGATCATCCCAGTTCTCCAGAAGTTCCTTGTAGACTTTCCTTAGAGTCACTTCAGTGAGACCTGTCACTTTGCATATCTCAGCCTGGGTCTTGCGCCTATCTTCTAGTTGGCAAGCCAGGTATATGGCGGCTGCTGATATGCTTATAGGGTTTCTCCGAGTGCAGAAGCATTTGTTCATCACAACTTCTCCGATATGAGTTGCCAGCTCCTATCAAAGCTCTAATTTTGGTCAATCGGGTGTCAAATGGCAATTCACAGGAAAGTGAGCAAGACATGATCACTCATCACTCTAGTAAACCATCAAGTTATGATAGAGCACAATATTAACAGATTCCCAAAATATCATAAACTTATTTTATCCTCAATAATCGGATATTGCTCCAAACCCCTAGGGGTGAAGAAAATCTATTCAACATGCTATTCTTTATCCAAATTGAAAATCTCAGATCATATTGCCAGCAGCAACATCAAGTAGCCCAATTTAAAGAACAAGGACAATTTTTACTCCTACAGAGTTCATATTCACTAAAACTTTTAATCAAACATAGGTTCAGTAGTTAGTTATGAATGGAGGTACATATGAATATTGGAGGGCAATGGTAAAAAACGGTAAATATGGGTTTATACAAGGGGAGATGCAGTTCCTAGAAGCGTACGGCAACTCTAGCAGATTGATCAAGTAAAGGCAAAAGTAGAGCTCCTCAATGGTTTAAAATCCGCAATTTCCTCAGTTGGATAACTAGTACAAGGACCTTATTTGTAAGTAAAGATGCACTGATAAACTAGGAAATGTCTAGGAGCCTGAGATCTCATATGTTAAAATATTGAAGAGCACTATCAAATGTCTAACAAACTAGGGATAAGTATGTGTGCTATGTGTTTGTAATTCCTGGATTACAAATCTAGGTCCATGGACCAAACGCGGTGCCACTTATGATCTCAATAACTGGTTCTGCTCAATCTGAATTAAAAAAAAACTACCAAGTAATTGCCTTTGTCAAATTCATTGAACTCTCCTAATTTTAATCATTAAACCAGCTAACAAAGCAGAACCTAAATATTAAAAGAGCTCAAATGATGAGATGAAGTGCTTTTCCATTACAAGAGAGAGTGATTAGAGAATAAAGTTCACCTGTGCAGATTTATTAAGCTGGAGAAGGTTACAAAATCTTGGCATATGAACGGATATGGAATTGCTATTGATGGGTTGGCTCAGTTGCAAAGCTTCTCCAAGGATTTTTATGTACTTACCAATCTCCTTCTGGGGTAAATTAGCTGCCAGAGATATTTCCTGCATCGATTCAAGATAGCTTGCTCAACACCAAAGGATTTTGGACAGATCAATTCTATAAGATCATCGAGAAAAGACTGAAATTTAGAAGTTTTTTAACATTAAGAATCAATTCAAGTGGTGAATACTAAATTATAAAAATTCTTTCTATACTTAACCTGGAGGGTTCTGGGCTCCTGAGCCTCCCTAATAGCCTGAACAAGACACGCAGTAGCAAGAGCCTCAACGCTTCGATTCCTCAAGCAAGTAGCGGAAGAGCAGTCCCTAAACAACTGGAAAGCATGATCGGATATATAATGTTCTAAGCCAAGAATAGAAGCGACATCGACGATCTGTATATAAGCCCTCAAATTGTCGACCACCACCGGACTATTAGAAGAAGAGGGGTTAGAAGAATTAGGGTTAGAAGCAGCGTCGAGAGCGCGTTCAAGCTCAGCGAGGTGACCAGCGAAGGAGAAAGAAGAGAGGGCGTATAGAGGGGAGTGCTCGAGAGACCAAGTAGAGAAGGCGGTGATGAAGCCAGAGTGTTCGAAGGGGTCTTCGTCTCTCTCGGCTTCGGAGGTTGGTAGAGGAGGGGTTGGGAGGTCGGAGGTTGAGAGACAGAGAGGAGTGTCCTGTGCTCGGAGATGGAAGAGATGGTGGGTTTGGGTTTGACGCTCCTCCATCACTCGCCCGCACGCACCGCATTCTGTTACCGTCCGACCTCCCGGCGTCGTCGCGCTCCGCCCTTGCGCCGCTCCGCAGTATGGGCACTTCATTCTGATTTTCTTTTGTGCAAAACGGAAATGGAGTCAATGGATCTTTTACTTCACTTTTCTATACGATCAAATTGCAAGAAACGACCTCAATTTTAAGATACTTGTGGGAAATCGCATTAACTTCGAAAAGTTGAGAATATTAACCAAAATTGTCATTTATGATTTGTAAAAACCTATTATATCCACTACTATCTGGTTCACAATATTTGTCCTGGATTCAAAATTTTGTTTCATAATATATAGCAGTGTGTTATTAATAACTAAACTAACAGTTAAATCCTACAACATTATTTAACAAAAAGATAGTCAAACAATGATATTCGCCATGAAAATTAGACCACATAAAATTCCAAAATGTTATTTAATTCACGACAAGTATGAAAAATACCAATGAAGCATTTGCATAAAACACTTTATGGTAAGAGTTCATCTCTACTTCCAACTTATGGTAGCTTAAGTTACAAGTCTGTTAACGCCCCCGTATAAACTTTCTATATTTCCGTGCTTGGTATGAACTACGACCAAACCTATGGGCCATAAAATAAGAATTTTCTCAAGATTTCGGGTCGTGTGAGCTATACTATGAACCTGAAAGGAGGACGTTTAATACAATGCTTAAGTGTGAACATACATATCTCTAGAGGGTAGCTAGGTTTTATCATCGAATGTCTTAGCATTCCTCTTACCGAACATTATCAAACAACTAATGACCAAAGGGCTTTGCAGGGAACTTACTGATCTCCAAGTTAAGATTAGCGGTAAAAACATCTGAACGAAGCACAAAATGTTGCAATATCACAGCTGATGAAACAACACAGACGATTTATGTGGCAATAAGCATATGCACATGAACACTCAAAATGTCAGACTTAACACAGTAAGAGAAATTTAATCCATTTATGAAACAATTAATAAGAGGTTTTCACAAACAGCTAAAACCTTATTATACAAACAAACAAAAAATCTATGAATCTCCACTAAAACGAAGACTTGATGCTTGAGAGGTCATCAAAAGTATCCTGCCCTAAAAGATGAAAACAAGATTTTTCCTTCATTTGCTCTCATGTATGGCCATTATCAACTGAACAAGAAAATCAGTAGATACATGATCTGTTTCTCTGTTAAAAATGTGATTTAAAATGCTAACAATTTCCACCGTCACTGTCAGCAATGATAATGCAGATTTGCAGAGCCCAGAAAAGTGGAGGAAATGAATGCCAATAACACTCAGTGTCCTGTGATTTTCTCAGTTGTCAACTAATCCCTGTTGTCTTGCTGATTTCTGCATGTCTCAGACTTAAATCTCGGCCACCCTATAAAGAAGATTGTATCAAAAACCATGTGAGGATCATAAATAACAACACAAGAATTATGGTGTCCAAAATGTTTAAAACACCTTGCCATCGGTTACAAATCTTGCATGCTTTAATGTATTGTTTAATATACAATGGAAAAAGAAAATAGCACAAGATATGCAGAGAAAACAGAACTTACAAGTTTAGGGAGTCATCACATAAGGAAGAGAATGGAAAAATAAATAATAAAAAGAAAAGGCTACCTCTCTGTCATACAATCTGATGTATAAGTTACTAACTACAGTCTTGATGATTTTTAGCTATATTGCAAGCATCTTTAGATTTTAATAACAATAGCATTGTTATTCTCAATAAAGAAGTGCAAAATCTCCTAATGGGGCAAATGCCTGTGTCACTACACAATCGGACAGAGTGGACATTACTGTCCAACATTTATGATGACCCTGAAGTTAGTTCCAAGAGGATAGAAACCCTAAAACAAATGAATTTACAGGAAAGACCCCCAAGGGACAGGAAATGACCGTGACAGGTTGCGTTTTGCATAAAAAAAAAAGAACAATAAGAAGAAGCTCTTCCTACTGGAACTATATGGGCTTTTTCGGATGAATTACTCAGGTGAGGTAAACATGTATCAATATACTCTCCAACAACAAAAGGTATAGATGGAATGATGGATACATAGAGGGATATGTTTCTCATAAGATTATACACTCACACTCCAAGAGCATGTATAGTCAACCATTTTGCCAACATGCAACATTGATGTTCATCTCCAGCCCTCTGAAACTTACCATCATAGTAGAGCTGAAATCAAATTAACTGTCACTCATCGTGATTTTCTATCTCAGATAATTGAGTTTCACCAAGGAAATCATCTAGCCCATTGGATCACCATCACTTAGTAAAGTACTCAAAATATCAATGATCAAACAATTAACAGAATTTGATCTTTTCAAAAAGGAAAAAAAAACAGCGGCTATTAGTTCGACAAATCAAACCTATGTCGCAGGGAAAAGTGTAGCTTTGACGATAGAATTAAGGAAGAATCTAGAGAAGTTTTAATATTGCACTAACACTCCAACGAACTGAAGAAGTTACATGACTATTCGTGTCTAACTTATCGAGCTATAATTAAACAGGTACTTAAAACATCTGTGATATTAGTTTGGGTCTTAAATAAAGAAACAAAAGAAGACATTAGTTTGAGAAATTCAACAAGGTCTCATGGAGAACTGCAGCTCTAACAAACAACTAAGAAAGGAGGAAATCCAAAATATCAAGTCAGAGAAGTTTTGATATTGAACTAACACTCTAATGAACCGAAGAAGATACATGAACATCCATACTGGGACTTATTCTTGCTATACTTTGGTTCTGAAAGGGTAGCTTACTACATCACCAAATCAACTATTCGCTATCAGAGTAAAGACTATTTGAAGGTTAAGGATATCTATAAATATATATGCCCATGAACACATCTTACACTCTTACTCATGTATTTGCGTCAATTCAAACCTGGAACCCACAACCCTTGAGGGACATTAGCTTCAATTCAGGGGTTTCAGATTCAATTTTGAAGAACTACACAATTGTGGTTTGTAGAACCCTAGCTTTGTCAGAAATCACTCACATATTCTCAAAGACCGATCAAACAGTTCAACAGCTCAAAATATAACCTACTGTTGATGTATGAAAAACGGAAATTTGACATTATAACAATCCCTAAGAAGTGAGACAACGAACTAAAGTAAGAACAGCAGTGGAGCAGATCGACTTATAAGTTTTTAACAAGAACTGAATCTAAGAATTGGTACGAACCGTTAAGGGAATAGGACGGGGGTCGAGATCAATGGAGCGGATGGACATCTTAGCGATCTCAGTAATGGCATCATCACGAACCCCGGGTACATCGCTGGTCATGTCTTCGTAAGCAGCCTCGAATGCCTCTTGCCAGAAACGAGGCAAATTGATCCGACGGCTGTTAGTGTACACATCCCACATATATTTCACCACCTTCTCTCTCTCCTCCATCTCCTGTTTCAATTACATAAGCAACAAAATCAATAACCCTCAAAATCAAAATCAAGAGAGAAAAAAAAACAATTGAGGGGAATTCAGAACTGACCAATACGTCGAGATCATCCCTAATAGGGCTGTCGATGTCGTCGGAAAGGCGGTTGAGATCTCCGGCAGACCACCGGAGTGTAACGGTGCCGGTGAACATCGACCAAAAGGCTAATAGCAAGATGACAGCCAATGCCCAAAACTTGTAACGGCCTTTTCCGAAGATAGTAGTATCTGGTCCTTCTTTCTTACCAAATACTGATGAAGCGGATGACGATGATGACGAATTCGAACCGGATATCGGCAGTAGGGAATCCTCATCCTTCATCTTATTAGTGTTCGACGAAATGTCTAAAAGATTTGGGTCTTAATTTTGCCTTTCGGAGATAGAATCGAAAGTTAAACGACTATGAGCATGTTAGGGATTGTTAGCCCGGTGAGGCTCAGTTTACAACTTGCCCTTCTTCCTCCGGTGAACTCCCAACCTCAGATAAAAGGAAAGAAGATACAGATCTGATGAGAACCGGAAGATAGAAGAGAAAGGTAGATTTGAGTTTCCAGTGAAATATTTCCTCTTTCATGAGCATGATTAATGAACATGATTAATTGCTAGTATTAAATATAAAATAAAATTATTTAATAAAATAAGAAATCTTATAATAATAAAATTTTGATACAAAAGTGAACGAGGAGTGTCAACATCTACGAGTTGACCTACCTATAATATTATTTTGGATTGTTGAAGATTCTCATCACCCGTATCCGAACAATGGTCAAGAAATGCGAGTTTATTTGTCATGTTATTTTCATAAAGCCATGTTTGACTTTAACTTGTGTACACCTTGCAATCAAAATGGAGTTGTCATAAATGATCATATCCGCTTCTCTTGGCGGTTTACATATTTGATTGATTGAGTTAATGAGTTCAAGGTTATATTCCTCGATTTCAACGGTGTTGAGTCCTAAACTTATATAGATTTTTGGAGGCCCTTATTTTTACAACATAACCTTCTTATTGAAATCAGGAGGATTATTTCTTCTCCAAACCAGCCCATTTCATTCCCGTAGCAAGCGTTTTTACATTGTGGTCTCAAATGATAAAGTCAAAGGCACAATGATCATTGGAGTTTTTAGAAGCATCAAATTTAATTTTGACAAAACTCAAACTCGGCCTCTTTCATTTTTTTTTTTTGTTTTTCGTCTTTGTTTTGGAGTCCATGTGTTACAGTTTGGGTTTTTGAATTAGACTCATCCCAATCTTTAGTTTTTGGATTAGTTGATTTAAATCACGTGGTTTTTTTTTTTGTTTGGTTTCTCGTTAGCAAAATGTTTCACCATATAACCATTGTTTGTCTTAGTTAGGGATGAAAATGGGTGTACAACCACCCGGTCAACTGACCAGAATTCGTGGGTGAAAACCCAAATATAATTCTGGGTGGTTGACGGGTGGTGGGGCAGATATGGGTGGAGATACAACCACCCACCACCCGACCCGCATCACCCGTATAAAATATTAAAGGTAAATAAATAAATCCTAAATATTTCCCTAAAAATATTGCATTTATTTGCATAATTTTGTATTAATTAGAACTCATTTCGACGTTGGTTTATAATGTTGGGTAATATTTCGTGATTTAGTAGATTTATATTTGTGGTACTTTTAAACTTAAATTTACTTTACACTTGTAAATATCTAAAACTTAAATTTACTTTACATTTCGACGTTGGTTATTTCACCCGAACCACCCGAACATCCGATGGTTGATGGATGGGTGGGTGACGGGTGAAGTGTTAGACGGATGGTGGGAGGGGTGGTGAGAGTTTAAGTAATGTGGGCGGTTGGTACAAGTGGAACTTCCTACCCATTTCCATTCCTAGTCTTATTTCAGTTGAGTTGCATTTTTCCTTTATCTCCGTAATAATTTCCATTATTTTGTTGCATGTTGGATCACAATTGTATAAGAGAGTTTTAACTTCATCATTTTTGATATTATGTAGTGTATACGGGCATTTGAAAAGAGGCGTTTAGCACAGTTCGCAGTGAATTAAGAACATAACTTTTTGTTTTTCTAAGTTCTCTTTTGTTTGGATGCCATCAAAAGATAATGTCCACAATTGTTTTAAAAAAATTTGGCATTATGTTGATATCCTAAATTAAATCCATGTTTTGTCACCTGATGTTCCTACCTTATGTTTTTGGATAAGATCAATTGCAGATTTGGTAGAGTACCACCCTTTTTCATTTGACGCTCAATACAATCTTGAATTTCATTTCGAGGTAGGTTGTATGTGCTTAATTTTCTAATAACGTCATGTGTTAATAGATTGTCCAATTGAGAAATTTATTGCCGGTCCCATCATTTACTTGTTATGAAGTTGCTTATTAGAGCAGTCGTATTGATCGATGTTTTGTCATTCACCAAGTTTTCCAAAAGTTTGTCGGTTATCCATCGATTTTCCAAAATTCAATGATTTTTCCATCTCCAACGCTCCATTTAAGACCTTTTTCAAAGTCTTCCTTTAAATATTTTAGCTTTTTTTCATTGCCATGACTTGTTGTTTTTAGTTCTAGAGGCATATTCCTATGATATATTTCTATTCTACAATTTTAACTCACATGTTGTCTGGTTCTGCCATTATATTCATAGTAATTTCATCTATAAGGCCTTGTTCATATCCTCCGCTTTCCTGATTCTTGTTCCTCCTAACGTTGTTGGTTTACATATTTTGTCTCAACTGATTATGGGGTGGAAATTTGGCCCCTTGTTCCACATTAAAGATCTATTTATTTGGTCAAGTTTATTATGGATGTTTGTAGGAAGCATAAATGATTGCATTAGGTAGCTTGATTTTGCATTTAAGTTGACTTTTATCAAGATTATTCGTCCTTCTTGAGAAATGGATGAGTCTTTCCATTTTGTTAGTTGTTGTTTAGTTTTTAAGATGACACTATTAAAAGTGTCTTTATTTACTCGTTCGTTTATGATCGGACATCCTATGTATTTATTCTAGGTTATTTGTTACTACAATACCCATATGAGCATGTATTCTTTTCTTGATTGTCGGGACGACATTTATTGTTGTTTGAAATGCTGATTTGTGGTAGTTTATTACCTGACTTGAGACCGAGCTATAGTCAATTAAGACATTTATAATCATATTGCTTGTGTCATTGTTGCCTTGGTGAAAATAATAATGACATCAACAAAGGCCAAAAAAGGGATATTGAATCTATTTTTGAGATTGATAACTGTATTATCTTTTGGTTATCAATGCTAATTCTTGTATGTTTCTAGCTAGTATATCGGCCCCTAGGTTAAAAAGCAAAAGTGATAGAGGATCTCTTTGGCATAGACCTCTCTTTGGGAGGATAATGTTCGTTGGGAAGTTGTTTATTAGTATGGAGTATGAAACCGTCGAGATACATTTTTTAATCCAGCCTCTAAATTTTTCTCCAAATCTAACCAAGATGTTTTTAGGAAAGGTCATTCCATAAGCCTTTTCTATATTGAGTTTGATTGTCATGAATCCTTCTTTTCCTTTTTTGTATCTAAATCGAAGAAAATTTTTGTGCGCAATGAGTACATTATTATGAACTGATCTATTTTGGGTGAAAGAACCTTGTAAGGGGTGGGGTGGATCAATTTTGGGAGAACTACGCTTAGTTTGTTAGCTAACATTTTAGTAATGATTTTGTAAATTGTTGAACATATACTAATAGGTCTATAACTAGCATAATACCCGTGCCTCGCATGGGATGACACAAAATTTATCCATAATAATAATAATAATAATAATAATAATAATAATAATAATAATAATAATAATAATAATAATAATAACAACAACAACAACAACAATTGTATATGGTAAGCTAAAAACCAAATACTATTTAATGACAAAAATAAATAATTTTATTATAAGAATATTTCTATATTTTAATCATAATATATTACATTTGCTAAAATATATTATCATGATTTTCTTGTAGAAATAAAAGACAAAGTTTTTGCCTAATATACATAGAGTTAGTCTATTGAAATATTTTATTTCTTATATTTTAATATGGTGGTGACATGTGACAAAGTCCTAGACTCCTAGGTGACTTAATGTGATTATGACATGTGACAAAATTCAATGTGACTTAATGTGATGATAACACGTGGTATTATACACTTCCGTTTTATTATTATGTGTTAAAATCTTGTAACGTCAAATAAAAATAATTGTAAGTCAACAATATTTCTCATTCATTAAAAACAAATGGCTCTAATAATTTAATGTATAATCGATACTTCTAATTCATATACACTTCATGTTTTATACTTTTTAGTTGTGTAGTTATTTAAATAAATATTAAAAAATTATATATAATGTTCTAAAATTTGTATTAATCTAATAACATATAAACATATAGTAGTATTGGACAGTATAATTTCTTTGTATATTATTTTATATAACAAAGTTAAAATCATATATAGTTATTCAATTTGGTAAAAATTATTTCTACTATATAAATTAATATTACTTTACATATTAATAACCTTTGTTAAGTGAAAAAAAAGGTTAAAATCATATTCCATAATATTAAGATTATACGTGGTAATATGGAAGTTCTAAAAAGAAAACTATTAAACCAATAAATCATATATAGTTTTAATTGGTATAAAATAACATAAAATCAATCTCTTTTATAAATGGCAACAACTTTATCATCATCACCATAAATAAAAAAATTAAAAAAAAAGTTAAGAAAATGATGTGGCACAATCTAGAGACGACACATGGTGAAATCTGACGTGGCTTAACGTGGGGATGTCATGTGGCAAAATATGATGTGGCTTAATGACGGAACGACAACCGGACATAGCTACTTCTGTTTTAGTATTATATAGTAGATGGGTAGTTGATGAATTGTCTACTTTTGGAATGAGGGTAATAAAAGTATGGTTAATTTGCTTTAGGATTTTTCCAGTTCTGTAAAACTTTATACCGCTCTTATAACTGCGAGTCCAATGATATGCCAGTACTTTTTACAGAAACCGGCCGACATGCCATCCGGACCATGTAATTTGTCACTGCCAATGTCGAATATTGACATTATAATTTCTCTTGTGGTGAGGTTTTGTTAGTTCTATGTTCTAATTTTTTGTTATCTTCGTGTGGATGACCTCAAGTTGTTTTTCCAGTTTATTTTGGTCTATCACCGTTGCTTTAAGTCTAAGTTTATAGTCAACCATGAATTCCTTATTTATATCTTCTTCTTTTGAAAGAATTGATCCATCATGTTTTGTGATTGTTGATATATCTTTTTGTTTCTACGACCCGTAGTTTTTTTATGGTGGAAGCTTGTATTTTTGTCGCCAAATTGTAAGTTGGTTGTTTTTGCTCTTTGCATCCATTATTTATATTGGCAGTCCAACACGCATTCTCTTCTTTTATTAAGTTTGTTTAGGTTGTCATTCCTTTGTTGGTTAAAGCATATAAATGTTTGTTTCTGAAGATTTTTAATTTGCTCATCATTTTCTTTAAATTGTTTGTTTATGCTGCCAAATTTCTCTTCACTCCATTGTTTTAGTTTGATTTTAAGTAAGTTGCTATTTTTAACGAGTTGAACATATGAGTTTTCGAAAATTGTGTTCTCCATGTTTGTTGTATGATGTTTTCACAACTCGGACGTTGCATTCACATTGATTCGAACCTAAAGGGTTTGTTTTTAAAAGCTATTGGTGAGTTTTGTAGATTAAAAGAAATCATGCAGTGATCTGAGGATGTAAACGCATGGTTCCGAGTGTGAATTTGAGGATATTCTTGGATTATTTTCATCTAGATCGTAACGCGGGTTTAATTTTTCTTGTGTTATCTTCACCATCCTATTTTCTTTTCATAGTGAATTCATTTCCTTTTGTATCGAGATTTACACGTTACATTTTTGTAAGAACTTTTGGATTCTTTCAAACTTATTATTGGTTATTAGAGCTCCCCCTTTTTGTCTATATGATTTAGGATTTCATTGTAGTCATCAATATCTAATACCAAAATAGTACTAGAACTTATTTCAGTTGTTAGTTGGTTCCAAAATTTATCTTTGTGCTTGCTCGTTTGGTGGAGCGTAAATAAAGAAAATGTTCATTTCAAAAATTGTTTGTAGGTTTGAGTGGTTTATTATGAGGTATCTATTTTCCTTTTCGATTATTTTAATTTTTTCGTCTTTCATTTGATATTCTTATAAGAGATATATCCCCCTTGCGAATCCATTGATTGGGAACTTGGTATAAATAAAATATTATCAAAGCCTGGCATTTTTCCATATGGCTTCATCGAGTTCGGATTTGGTTTTTGTTTCGGCCAACATAATTATTTGGATACGCTCATTATTTCATGTTAGGTTAATGTATGTCCAAAAGTTTTTTTTCTTCATCCCCTACAATTCCATAAGAAAATCTTCATTTATAACATTATCTATGGTGAGCGGTAGTGCTCCTAGTGTTCCTACCTTTTTCCACATGGGTACATTTCTTTCACAATTTGTTATATTTTTTGAGGTTGTGACCTCCCAGTCAGACCTCATCACGGACCTCCAATTACTACTAGAATACAATAGGATTTGCCTTAGCTTATAATGCATAACATATAAGAAGTTGCCTTTAACATTCTAAGTTGGTATTAGTGTTCTCGATCCCTTTTATAGAGACCAATTTTTTGGAACTACATTAAAATGCCTTCCTTACTTTTATTTTGGCCATAATAATGTTATTTTCTCCATACTATAATGTTGTATTTGCATAAACATCAAGTAAAGAGCAATGCGTTTATGATACTTAAAGATAGTATAATCAATAACTTTGTCGTGTAAATCGAAACCGTTTAAGGAGACATGTATCTCGTTTTTTCATAGCTGTCGTGGTTTTGTTTGGCAGTTCTCCTAGCCTGGAAACACCAGTTCAGATTAATATGTTATCTTAAAAGTTGTGAATAAAGACACATAGTGATGTGAGCCCGCCGGACTTAAGCAACGAGAGTGATGTGCCGGCACCTAGGTCATCACCACATCTCACTCGAGCTAGAGCTCGCATGCTAGGAAAAACCACATTGACCTACCATCCTTTTGGAGCTCCGACATGTTGGTCCGACCATAATGTTATTTGGTGAACATGCTTGAGGCGATTGAGGATTCCGGTTCCGGCTCGCCTTGACTTGGACCTTATAGTTGTATTTTATTTTGTTTGTAATATGTGGTCATGCTTGACTATATTTCATGATATGATGCCCACTTTTGCATGATATTATGGAATAAAGAGGGTTGTTTAATATAAGTGAAATAAAATGCTCACTTGTACTTAAACTAACCTTTCAAGAGGGTTAATACCACATTATGTAGGTATTTTACAGCCACGTTTTTGCCTCTTTAAGCACCCAAATGGCCGTTCATTTTATGGTCCTTAGGCCCTTTATTTGCTTGCTTTTATGTAAATCCCTTTGTTTTTCCTTTGTCTTAATTCCCAACTTTTGAACTTTTAACCCTTTATTTGTGGGAGTTTAGGTGCTGATTTTTCAGCCTATATAAGGCCTCTCCCACACCCTTTTATAGACACGAAATATAGAGTGATTCTTCAATCAAGTTGTGTTTTTACTTCGAAAAAAACAAACCTAGAAACTAAGGTGAGAGGCCGAAGTTTCGAAACCCAACAAGGTGAGAGGCTGAGTGGTGTCCTTATGGTGAGAGGCTAGGAGGACAAAGGAGATCCAATCCCGACGTGAGATTCCGAGGGAAAGGATCTCGAGCCAAGGAGATCCAAGGTGCGAGGCTGGACGGTCCTTGATTTGCATATCCAAAACACAAAAGAATCAAAAAGAAGTGGACGGAAAGAACAATCACAGGTGGATCCTCGCGTTCAACCAACGAAGAGCGCATCACATAGCAATTGGTAATGTACCGAATGAGTTGATAGTTTTAGATGAATTACAAATTTGATTGAGAACAATTTCTTCAAAGGTTACCAAAACATGAATCATGTCCATGAATTTAGAGTACTTTTCGTTTCTGGCTTTAATGTTGGTTCTCCAAAGAGAAGGTATTTGACAGATCCAACGGATCTGGCTATTGTTCATAACACATAAGCATGAGCTTATGTCTTGGTTTGAAGAATCAACCAGGAAAAGACTGTGTTGACTTTGATTTCGTAAGAAAAACATTTCATTTTGACCATACACCCACACCTTGTGTTGAAGAAGCGCCCTCTCGTGAAGAATGAAAACCCACTAAATATTGGGTACTCCCACACCGTGTACCACCATTCTAGAATTTGTTCCTGCATCCGAAACCCTAGATCCCCTGGTTTTGGATCTACAACCAGATACGAGAAGTTTAGGGAGTAGAGGATCAAGGAGAACCTTGCTAGGATGCAGAAGCTCGACATTGTTGACCTCTCTCTCAAGCTGAAGATTGTCGTCGTTGCGAAAAGCGCAACCCACAACTTCTCTCCTGGTTGGAAAGAAGACCTATACCGAAAGCATTCCTTGCTTTTCTTTATCTTTAGCTTTTGATCTTTAGTTGTTACATTAGAGGAGCGTCCATCTTCCGGATTCAACGAGGAGAGCCATCGTCTCTCACTTGAAACACCGTTTGCTTATGGGTATTGTGCTCTTTGGGGGCTTTTAGAGTAGATACACCATTAATGGAGGAAGTTTGGAATGGAGATCGGATTAAATCTTTTTGGATATGGATAGAATTTTGTGTGTGTTTTTGAATGGTTACGGGATTAGGGTTTTAAAACAGATTTAAGAAATTTTATAATAATTACACTTAGCAATCAAGTATATTTTTTAATAATTAATATTCATATTTTACATGTAAAATCGTATTCTTATATATCCTAAGTTTTAAACGTTTTATTTTTTCACCGGATATATATATATATATATATATATATATATATATATATATATATATATATATATATATATATATATATATATATATATATATATATATATATATTTTGTTGTGTATTCCATATTTTTAATGAAACATTCATAATTTACCGTATTAAAATTTCACCCAAAGAACATATCATCCGTATTTCATATGATAAATATTAACACGCATAACTAATAACTATAATATATGATAAAATATAACGGTTTATTATTTTTTTAATCAATATGTTATCATTTATACACACTTAATCATTTAAGACAATCAACAACCTAATACTCATTCATACAAAATTAGCATTTAACAATCCAAACATTTATTTTATTCAACTTATTTATACATTCTGACATTTTTTTAAAACAAAACTATTTTGCTGTAAAAAATAATTCGTATTACATGTAAGAGAGATTTTGTTTTAGTTAATGTAATTATTTTTTTTTGATCAACTACCGTTATAAAAGCCATAATAAGTAATATTAAATTATGAAAACATATAGTATTATTTATGTCAAGAGACCTTCGACCCAAAGAAATAGATAAAACTTGAATAAGACCTGGCTCAAATTCGAGGATGTTGGATCTCTAAACAATGCATGTAACTCAATTGTTGTGATATTAAGACGTAACAATCTAACATTATTGACGATCTACGTCGACTTTTCTCTTGAAGAATGAAACATGTTTGTTGATGAGTTTGTGTTACACAATGCAGGAAATAATATCATTTATTTGAGTTTGATGATAATAATGATGCAAGATAGGGAGAGATAGAGAGGAAGGCCGGCCCACGTCTACAAAGCTTCACCTACAATTATATGCAGGTTTCCCGGATTCAGCTCTTTACATATGTTAGCCTGAATTTCAGCTCATTAATCAAAAGTTGAAAGCATATGTATTGAGTAAAATGTGTTAGATGTGACTTAAAGGGCATATTGAGTAGGAGCTAAGGCTCTGTTTGGTTAGAGACGGGATGGATTTCGTAAAGAAGGCTGAACTCTTGATTTATTCATTGATTGGGCAAAATATTTATAACAATAAAAAAGGACATGATAATAATAAAATAAGATAGAGCTAAGTAACAAATAAAGGATAAACTTAAGGATAAAGATAAACTAACAAATAAAAGAATAAGTGTTAATATACGGCTCAGTGTATATCCCAATAATCTGACACTCCTCTCAAGTTGACGGTGTAATTCAACAACTCCAAGCTCAACAATAGAAACTCGAAGAGATGAAATAAGGACTTTATGGACCTCCTCCCTTCATTATATTGGCGTTGATATGATGCCGGTGAATTGGGCCCTAGGACGCAGGTAGATTAGCGTACTTAGCGTCTTATGTTAAGTTTTGAGCCCTAAAACGCATGTTGATTAGCATCATAGAGTAAGTTTTTGGTCATAGGATGCAAGTTGATTAGCGTCCTAGAGTAAGTTTTGGGCCCAAAGACGCAAGTTGATTAACAATCTAGGTAAGTTTTGGGCCCTAGGACGCAGGTTGATTAGCATCCTAGCTTCCTATTGTATGTTTTGGGCCCTAGGACGAAGGTTGATTAGTGTCCTATAGTAGGTACGAGCGAAAGGATTATATGAGAACCTGATGGACCTCCTCCCTTCATTGCTCTTTGTTTTGTTGGCGATGATAACACGCGGATATGGGTTTGAACGAAGAGATAGTATGAGGACTTGATGGACCATAGCCGCCGCCATCACCGGCGACGTTGGCGGTGTGCTTAGGGTTTGTGTTTTTGGGTTTCTTTAGGCGTAAGCGTGTTTAGGGATCGTATGCTCTAATACCACGTAAATATTTGTGAACTAAAGACTTGCTTTATTTATTGTTCGGACAAAATATTTATAACAAGAAGAGAAGTAAGAGATAATAATAAAATAAAAATAAAGATAAAGTCTAAGAATAAAGATAAGTCCAAATATATGACTCAGTGTTGACTCAATAATCTTTCAGTAAACATGCATTAGAAGTTCAAGTCCAGTAAGAAATTCACCTTTTTTTGGTAATAAACATTCACCTATTTACGTTTGAGAAAATTAGGAGTATCTACCCTAATTACTAATTTAATTTAGTTTTTGGTATCCGTGCTAATTTTACTAAGCGTTTAGTTTCGGTCATTGAAAGTTAGTGGATGGTGGATAAAATCACAAAAAAAAAAAATGATAGGAGCACAAACACGTACTACACCTTATTATTGAGTTACTCTATCACTCGTTTGTTTTATACTTAAACAAATTGACAATAGAAGTAGTCAAACGACTTCTTTTAACTAGTTGTGTAAGAAAATAGAAGAAGGAGAATATAGAGTTTAACGGGACACATGCACAAGAGAGTTACTATAAATGCAGGAGAGCAAGAAAACAAGAAAGGTCATCATCCGCCCGTTGCTAGATATGTGCAGCTTGCACTAGAGAGTTAGGGAGTTGAGTTTGACCGAGTCAATAATCTTGATTGTGATTGAGGTAATATTAGGTGCGATTCCGCTGACGATTTACATAGTATTTGCGATGACTTGAGTCTTGAAGGAAGACCTAATTGAATAAGAGAGCTTGCCAAGCCATCTATGGAAGCATTCCAACCTTTGCTCAATGTGAAGCCATATAAGGATAACGCTCACATAAGTCTTGATTAATCTCTTTATGTAATCGATGTGGAATATATTGTACATCATCTTAACATCGTAAGTGCAATCGAAAGAATCTATACATTCGATATATCAACCAAAGGAACTAAAATCTCATACTTGCTCTTAAGATCAAAAGTCAGATCATTAAAATGACCGTTTTGATACCAGGTAAAATCCGAAAAACCCGTGATTTTGGTCTTGTAGAATGTAGATACGACCACAAACGTGCTAGAATAGTGAATAGTCAATAGACTTTATATAAAGTCAGTAGCTTTCAATTTTATCCTAACAATTTGAATACGTGGCCTTATTTATGTTTAAATAAAACCTCGAGACAATATAGACAGGTTAATGCTTAACCAGTACAGTAATATGTAGATTTAGGGCATACATAAGGCCTGACTAGCCTTCACCACTGTCTACAACAGCACAGTAAAATTCTGCGTTAGATGCTCGATCTTACTTTTACCATAAAAATAATAACAATTTCAAATTAAATCAACCATATAAATATTTTATAAAAAATGTTACAGCACTGTATGTAACAGTGTATTTGGACTATAAATATATATATATATATATGATATATGTAGAGTAGCATGCGAAGCATTATATTACGTACATTTGAACGCAGAATGTGCATTCAAATTACTATATGCAGCAGGAGAAGAGAAGTAAAAGTAAAGCATGAAAACAACAGTAAATTTTAAGCAACCGCGCCTGCTTGCCTTTTTCCTGTTGGTTTACCCCACCTGACTAAAGTAAATTTGATCATTAGAAATGATCTTAATCTTCTTCATTTTCTCTACTTAATTTACCTTTCTCTTATTCTGAGTATCCAATTGCTTTTTATCTCGACCGTTTTAAACGCTCCTCTAACTCCAATGTAGTTTACTTGTATATTTGCCTAGGATCCAAATTCCAAACTATTCACACATGCGAGTGAAGTTTAAACTAGGCCGCGTAGATTAAGATCATATCGGAAATTATGGTTCAATCCGGTCCGATCCGGTCATGTACTTTAATATTTTGCTCGTGTTTTTACCCTTTTTACATGTTTCAGAAAATAAAGTGAATATGATCCGATTGGAATTTGGACCGAACTGAAAAACATGTGTTAATAAGCTATTTTTCAAATAACTTTATAATGATATTTTATTGGACTTGTGATACCTGTAAAGTCTTAAGTTCTTTGACTAATCAAATTTATCACATTTGATGATTTGAGGTAGTTTTTGGCTGTGTATAGTATAAGAGCTTATTATACCTATGAAATTCATGAAAAAAATATAAATTATGAATAGGAACTAAACAACTTCATTCTTTCAAACACTTAACCTAAAATAAGCTAGTTCAATCGATAATATATATTAATTAGCAAATACTTTAAGGGCCCGTTTGATTTAAACTTCAAAAACGGAAACGGAATGGAAACGTATCTAGTCCATATGTATATCCATAATCATGAAGTTTTTGGGAATCATTCCTTGTGGTTTGAAGTAATTGTAGTAGAATTTGATTAGTTTTGATACCCTATAGGGTAACAAAATGAGAATTGTAAGTGCATTTTGCATGTAATCACATGAAATGATTTCATGAACAAGACATAATGTGGACTAGATTCATTTTCATTTTATTTTTGAAGTTACAACCAATCAGGGTAAAAACTTCATTAAGATTGTGATTCTTAAAATAAATATTTTATCACCAAATATAAAAATAAAAAAAGTTGTTAAATGCAAGTCTGTCTCAAATCCAAAATATCGTCGTCCACCAAAAAAAAAAAATCCAAAATATCGTCTAATCACGAATGATATAATATTAAACAATTGCAGTACATATTTTTTTATAAAACTTCAAGTACTATATTGTCAAATAAGATATGTGACACTGAGACATGCTTTGGCATAAACTATTGAGGATTTGAACGTATGAATTTTCTTTTATGTTTTTATTTTTTTCTTTCTGTCTCTCCCTTTCTCTATGTATGGAAACTATATAAAAACCGGCGACGGGTTACAAGTCCTATAAGATATTGTAACAAAAACTATAGTACAAGTGATCAAATATATATCGATCATGGTGGTAAAATGTCTAAAGAGATACTGGTGGCGCATCATCTCATGTGGCTTGCACCGATCCAAACGCCCTTCTCCCCTCCGTAGCTGCAACCAGCGCCACCCCTCCTCCGACTGCCATGACCACTTCAAAAAGGATGACCCAATCCCCTTCCGGCGCCGTAAAATTTACAACTCCTCCTCCGATGACCCACCTCCTCTGCCGTTTCTTGATCGGCCCAGAGGAAAATGCTGCCGGCGGAGGCAATTGACAAAATCGAGCAGAGTCCCACATCGACGATTGAGAATATCTACAGTGGAGGATATAAACGATCAAGCGGCGCCGCTTCTATTTACACGGTCAAATACTAAAACAGAGTACTCCGCCGGAAAGATTCGCAGAAGCTTTCCAATGATGGAGGATGACGACGATGACGATTCATACTCCACTGATTTCAGCCCTCATTTAGAAACAATCCGTGAAGGCCATCCGATGAGACCAAAGACGAAGAGCAGAAAAAAGAAGAAAATATCGGTGGATGATGACGTAGAGGAAGTGGTGGCCGGAAGATTGTCGGTGGTGTTGCAGAGGCTACTGACACCTTTTGGGGCGGCCGGCAAGGTGGTAGAAGGGAAGGTTAGGGATAGTTTGGCAGTGGTAAAGACTTCCGATCAACCTTATCAGGATTTCAAACGGTCAATGCTTGATATGATTGTCAGCAAGGAGATGGTGGAATATTCCGATCTGCAGGAGCTTCTCCGGTGTTTCTTGTCACTCAATTCCCGCCATCATCATCCCCTTATCATTCGTGCTTTCTCTGATCTGTGTCTTCCTTTGTTTTCTCTGTAATTAATCTTTTTTACAGCTTAATTACTAAGCTTTATCGTTCTGTCACTACATATGTAATGTAACTGTACGTTTCCGTGCTCCGATTCTTACTAATTACAGTACTTTTTCTCTCTAGCTAAGTACTTGCTTAATTAGCCGCTAATAATGTCATAATCTTACTATCTCCCATTTTAGTATTTACTCTAATTATTTTTGGAACAAATATTACTATATTTGAAAACATACATGTAATTTCTACTCTATGGACTATGGTAATTTGGAGTTGTACCTAGTCGAAAAGTTTTTAGTCGATTTTATTTTATTCTTAGATTATGTATATTTTTTAAAAAATTGTTTAATGATTACAATGACACAATTAAAAGCGTTTTAACATATAAAAATAACATATTTTATTTTTCTCTTAACTGTTTCATTCCGTTTCATGTCACCCTCCAATCAAATGAGCATTAATTATCATTCTCACGCCGAGTCATCTCAGTTCAGACCAACAAACAGTTCTCCGAACCAGACTTGCATACAAATAAGCCATAACCATAAGACCCGGAATTCAGATCCGATCCTAGTCCGAAAAATTATATGATATTGTTCGTTTGAGTACGAGTTTGCCCACATGTAGATCATTATTAACGAATATAGTATCTTACACACACGTACATAAAATGTTAATTCTAGTTGGACCCAGAAGAGTCCCTAGCCACTCAGGCACTCACATATTTTGACTAAGATGCATCGAGCATGGACACCGGCGGCCGCTATATCCGGAGCTAAAAATAATAATATATACATATAATATAAACATAGCGACTGACAAATGTACATATATATGGTGACGTTTCCTCCGTATTGCCCGCGTAATATTGTTTGTTTCTGTATACTTATATTCCACTTGATCTTATAATGTAACACTACGACTTTCTCCCTATATTTATGCCATTCTCATCACCTAAACTACACATTGTGCCTATAATCAGTGTTCATTAGTCAAAATGGAAAATAAATAAACATATTAACAAACAAACAAACAAACGATGTTAACCTATATGCCTTTGACCCTTCAAACCTGCAGACCAAACTTGCAGATTAGTTGTAGTGTTATTACGTTAATCGATGCTACAAATTTTGTATGCTCGTGTTCAATTACTAAGTGTTTCTTGAATGTATTATGAAAATTAATTTAACTTTTTTATCAATTACGTTATTTAATTTATTGTACCATTTTTATACTAAAAATTTGTAAAGAGGATATTTTTGGTATAAATTTATGGAAAAGTGACCATCGTACACTATCCAAATAACCAATTTAAATTGAGTCTAATATGTGCATGTGATATTTGACTTGTTTAGTCACATATACGAGTCTGAGTCAAGTTTTCGTTGAATGGAGGTCAAGTAACTCGTTATCATATAACGACCGTATGCTCACTTAGGGTCCGTTTGGTTTAAACTCCGGAAACGGAAACGGAATGAAAACGGATATAGTCCATACATACATCCTTGTTCATGAAGTTGTTGGGAATCATTCCTTGTTGTTTGAACTATTTGTAGTAGAATTTGATTAGTTTTAATACCCTATATGGTAACAAAGTAGGAGGAAGCAAGTGCATTTTGCATTAAATCAACCGGAATGATTCCATGAACAAAGTACATATGTTGATTAGATTCGTTTCCATTCCGTTTCCGTTTCCGGAGTTACAACCAAACAGGAAGTTAATTTATATATGTATATGCGTTTTATTAAAGTATAACGGATTACATAAAGCCGTGTGTGCATGTGAGCTTACGTACGTGAACGTTAGGTTTGATTCAACGTATATGCCTGAAGATTTTACCTTAAAAGGCAATAGATAATAAAAACAATACATACTAACTTTATATTAGACCTTTCAAAAAAAAAAAAGCCCCTTACATTAGACACATTATAATCAATGTAGGGATAAACCAAACAGTTTTTATTTTATTTTTTAAAAAACGTTTTCACTACACCCACCGCATCACAAATTTACTAGATTCACACCATTTTTTTTATTATATGTCTTCAAAGTCATAGGACAATGTCTATTATAAGTGAAAAGACTGTGTAGGTTTGTGCATCCAAAAAAAAAAAATGTTTTGGTTCCAAATTTCGGCAAACTCCAGACCAATCTGCGACCAGATCGTTATGGCCAGTCCATTTTTGTCGATATTCATGCCGGTTCGGACCTTATTTCATTTGCGAGGCCTCCTACGTTAATTAATTTGTACGGTACGGAAATGAAACCAAAAGATCCCACTTTATTTAAGGAGCAAGGTAGGGCTTCAAATTTACATATTTCCTTCTTATTTTTCTCATTATATTTGTCGGACCCGAGCTATCAATTTTACGGTCCTAGATTAGGACCAAGTCAAAATCGACAAAAACAAAAATCGTAGATCAGACCGGGAAAATTTGATCCGATTCTAAAAAAATACATTCATAAGAGTGTGAATAGAAAAGATAAACATATATGGTGATGTGTGTTATGTTAAATTATGTAGATCTCGTGTTAATTAATTCTTAACGTTATCAAAAACATAAAAGACCAAATCTTATATTAAAATGAAGACGTTGACCCAACATTTATCAACCGGCCGTCTCTGCGAGGATTAACATATGGGTCGTGCGGTTCGTGCCATATGCATGTAGGGACTTCGAGTAACAGAGAATGTTATGGGACAAAAGTCCTTTTGAACCACATACGTTTTCTCTTTGTAATAAATTCTACCCCATATTGTGTGAAAGAGGTAAGGAGCATTGAAATTATTAAATCAAGAAGATTAACCGCACAATGTTCTACCGGTTCTCGATAATTATTATTAAATGAAAAATTACACTATTTAGAAAACTAAAAATTAAAAGTAGAAAGTGTGATATATATATATATATATATATATATATATATATATATATATATATATATATATATATATATATATATATAATATAATTAAAAAAAATTATATGAAAACAAGTAGAATTAAAAAATAAATATAATTGTATTTACATAAAGTCTGAGTAATAGTAACACGTACTTGTAATGCCAAATATTAAACAAAATTTTTAAAGTTCTAATGATAAGAATTGAGAACAAGATGAAGCATTCCAAATAAATTTTTTTATTTATATAGAAATTGACATCTATTATATTCAGGCTTAAATAACGTAAATGTTATTAATAATAAGGTGTTGATATGACTCGAGTCTCCTAATACATAGTCGAGAGTTAGGGGTTTCTGGGGTTGCCAAGCATCCGGGGAAAAATCTTGGTAGATTGTTGTGTGGATACGAGCAAAATTGAAAATCAACACGTAAATAAGAGAAACAATGTAGATTTATATGGTCCATCCAATGACTTCTCCCATATATTTTATTGATAAGTTTCGGATTATAAATAGATGATACGATTCGTCGGTATGATAACAACACAATATAAAGATAATACTTGGTGATCGATCAAATATCAAACTAGGTCTAATAGTAAAACTCAAACAGATGACAAACGATACAATTCAAACAACGTGAAAATCATACCGTTTGTGTCGGGAGACAATCGTCCCGGACCCCAAACTCGTTATTCGGGCAACGATTCTTTCAAACCACCAATAGAGGGGACTTTAACCCCTCAACCCAATCTGAATTTTCAAAGTATGACATTAAGACATATGATCAAATAATAACAATATGTAACGATTTAAAAGTAAATGTCGTCCACACAAACATAAATACGTACACAATTGTAATGTGATGAATTTCAAATGTACGTACGATCATTGAATCTAATACGTAGCGTATCATGCGTTTTTAATTCATCAAACGACTTTGATCTCAACCGTTCGATTTCTTGATCGGACGCTCTACACTTATTCTTCTAGTACTACACAAGAAAGCTTTGTAAGAATGAGATACCTCTAAACATATCATACAAATAAAGAACCACAATGCAACGAAGGCGTGCACTGATTCATCAGAAGGGTAAACACAGAAATGGGTAAGTTTAGTGAAGGACATTTGAATCAAAGATTTGAACTTATAAATTTGTCTGTTTACATTTGTGTTTGTATTGTTGTATCTATATAAGAAACAAAAACAATTAATATGGTATTAACCCTATTATGCCACATAAGTAGATTAAAGCCTGCGACTGGCTATATTTGCATGGCATGCATGCTTCAGTATTAATTACACTTCAGAGATTCTTGTACGTACTCTTACCTCAATTTATTAAATACCAATACTTCACATTTACCAACGTTATATTTTTCCTCTTTTTCATTGGTGTCGTGGCTTCATCGACTATACCTAATTTGAGTTAAGATATGGAATCTATAGGTGTCGAGGGCCCTACTGCAGTGGCCCATATGACGCTCAAATCTCATGTACGTACCCGACCTAGACCAACTTATATACAACTTTATATTGTTAATCTGCTTTAAGTACTTATATTATTTTCATGATAATGTACTTCTAACTAAACATCCTTTACAATATTTATGACATTATATGGGTTTGTTTGTAAATAATTTATTGGAAGTTGAATTGAAGTTTATTAGTAATTGAAATTAGTAATTGATTGAACTAGTTTTTATTTTTTATTTTTATTTTATAACCTTGATTATGTTTTGGATAATGAAATTTATTGTAGGTTGATATATATACATATAAAATTACCTTTAAAAGTTTAAAAGTTTATTTTATATTAATATTTGTAAGGTTATATATATGTAATATATTATTCAATAAGGTATCATATATAAACCCCCATGTAAGCATCTTCCATATATAGTTCCATATATATATTTTATGAAATGAAAAATTTTAAGATACATTAATTAAGCTTTTATATTTTTTTTATAAGTGTGCTCTCAAATGTCACTTCCTAGCTTTTTATCATTATTTTTTTCCATAAGCTTTGAAAGTTCCATAAACTCTATAAAATATGTCTCCCAAATGGACCCAATATATGTTCCATCAAATCTCGATCATGTAAGTACGTACTCGGCTTAAGTCAAGATTTGTGTTAGTTTAATTTTTATATCAATTTTAAGATATGATTAGTCAATTTAACCCACGTTAATTATTGTAATCGCCATATAAAAATATAGCGCAAAATCCCGACTTGATAATATCCTCAAATGTAGTTATAGAATTTAGTGAACTGGGTAACCAATTCTTATGACATTCTCTACTGATTGCACTCTAACACTAATAACATACAACAATCGAAAATATCTTCCAAGTATTAAATCAATCAAAAATTAGATTCAAACATTAATTAGCGTCGACCCAAACAACTAACACATGGTCCAACAATAATATTAGGTCCAACCCGAATTACGGTTCAATTACAAAACCCAAAAACTCATAATATCATGGATCGTAAACCGAACCATATATATACTCTCTCGGTTAATGTTACACATCCTTAAACGTGAGATTTAGGCTTCACATTGAAAGCTTTAAGATTCGATAGATCGTATTGGACCAATTGGTAGTGTAATTTAAGGGTTTGTTTTTTTTTTTTTTAAAAAAAAACAAGTATACGTAAGATGTACATTGATCACTTGTAATCCATAATCTATACTCCGGAATCCGGATTATTCAAACTAGTTTCCTCAGTCTTCTTTTTATAATTTTGAATCAAGTCAAGCATAAGATTTAGGGTTCCAGTTGACTCGTCACTCAGCCGTCAATCAGCAGTCAGCAGTGGTGTACTCGACTGGCTTGTTGTCAAACATTCAACAGCAGCAGCAACTCGTAAATCGTAGAAAGCCTGCAAGGATATATGATTCCTCTCTCACAACATAGAAATTTACATAACATATATGGCTTATACGTACATAACTAAATCAAAAGATTATCTTATGATACCCTCAAATCGGTGATCATATCAACCATGCAAATTCCATGTAAAATTGGATACCGGACGGCTTTGAGTGAATGAATAACCAAAAATAAAATATATATATATATATATATATATATATATATATATATATATATATATATATATATATATATATATAAAGTCTAGTATAGTTCATATGCATGAATCCATGCCCTAGTACAAAAGCAAATTAAAAGGTATGATGAAGCCCTCTCAAAAGAATGCTCCATTTCCCTCAATATAAGGGATTAGATGCCTCAAAATTAAAGAATCATAACTAGCTCATGAACTCTACATGGGAATTTCCTAGTTCAGGGCCCTCGTAATATGTAAAAACTAAACTATCGTGACATTTTGGATGAGGTCATGTGTGTATCCTACATCAATTACATAAATAAATCAATTTCAATATATGAGTTTGGTGGACCCATGCTATCAAACTTCATCGTTTTCATGATATCCGGTCCTTTCATCCATGTTGCTGAATGGTTATTAGCTTTGCAAACGATGTCCTAGAAGGCTAGAATGGTTTGAAGCGATAACGATGAATTAATGTGTTTTTAGTTATCGTTGAAACCATTATATAAGAGTGTCGCAAATAACTTTCTGGACATAATTTTGGGGCTCCAATCATCGTCCATACTGAAAAATACGTTCTCATAATGTATTTATATGTCAAAAATAATTTCCGTTTGAATGAAAAACGAAGGTTCAAAGTTTGGTTGGGTAAAATGTATATTTGGATGAAAATAATGAGACATGGGAATATATAAAACTATCACACATTGATAATACGAGAAAAAGAAGTATAGTTTGTATAAAAGTCATATGTATTATGAGTACCAATATTTATGGAGAGAGAACTTAACTTTTGGACTCTTGAGAATGGTAACTCATTTACCATACATATTAGTTTGGGTTTTCTTAAACTATCCCTTATGATCTAAATACATAGGTCCTACGGGTGTTAGTAACGATCTCGTATAAATTGGTATAATGGTTACAAAGACTTCTCCCCATTGTTATTGCAAGCAATCAAAATCTTATATTGAAAATGATATTCCATAAAGTCGTTTTTGCATTACTTGCCCGAGTTTAAGAGAAGCACGCAACAATGTTGCATTATAGTTTTGCTTCCTCGTTGTGTCTTATATTATACCTCAACGGAACCTACAACAGTGCACCAAGTCCACAATGATTTAAATTTGTGTGTACAAAAAATCCTGAAAGTAAAAGAACATTGTAAGGTCCTTGACACAAATATATTGAGCTTTGATTCCGAAAATAAGAATGCTTATAAATCCAAATTCTCGTGCGAGAGGACTACAACATAAAGAACAAATTAAAAGACTAGTAAAAGTACGTACAAGAGTGTTTGTTGGAGAAAATGATTTAATGTTTGCCTCTCCGAATCTCAACATAGACATAAGACCTTTCCTACCTTACCAGTATTTTAGTATCTTTGGAACTACTTGAGAAGTTTTGCTAATTTTTTTTGAAAAAAATGGGCTAGTGAAGCCTTTGTGTAAAAACAAATATATAATGGGCCCTTTGTATTTTCGGATTTAAAATAAAGCTAAATTGGAAGGGGCAATATGGGGATTAAGCTATTTATTGGGGTAACGCTATAAATATCAACTAATTTGACAATTAAAATTTTTTTTTTCCTTTTGCCCGCCTTTTCTCGGAAAGGCAAAGATCTCTACGATCTTTTCATTTTTCTCAGTCCTTGTGCCGCGTCTTTTCACTTCCTTAATTCCGTCATCTTCTATCGTCTTTCTCTCTTTCTCTAACCCTAACACGGCGATTCCGGTTCCACTGCTCCTTTCTTCGTTTCATTTCTCACATTTCTCTTTCTAGTTGAAGGTCCACTGCTCCTGTCTTCGTTTCGATTTCGATTGTGTTTCTTCTTCTTTGCTGGTGAGTAGCATTGTTATTTTTCATTCTCATTCTTTTACTGTTCTTTCTCGTCCGATTTTGCGCTTTCAAATTCGCTCTGTTAGGGTTTGTTGTATTCCATTAACTCATTTGAAGAAATTGTCCATTATATTCACATATATACCATCTTCAACATGTTTGGGTTGTATTACTTGTCAATTTGATTTTCGAATGGAGTGCTTCGGTCTTTCTTCTACATGCATGACTAAAATCAAGTTATTTATCGAAATAGAAAAGAATGTGTTGTAGTATGTATATTTGTTCTGTCTCTTTCGTTTGTTTACTATAAACCTCTATGTTGTAGTAAGTTTGTGCAGTTTAGTTTATTCAGTTGATAAACTGAGGTATTATGTTTGTTATTTTGGCTGACATAAATGCTTTATTATGTACATTTAGCTATTATGCCTCGGCGAAAAGTTAGTGTAGTGAAGCACAAGGGAAAATCTCCAATAAGAAACAGGTTTCGGATGAAGTTGAGCAGGTAACTTTTGTTGTGTTAAAATTCCTCTTTTTGCTGATATGAAGTTATGCAGTACATATGAATGTATGGTTCTTACTTTTTTTTTTGTTTACAGACTACTACTCTAACTGGATCATCTACCAAAGTTATACACAATGTCAAGGTAAGTAATGTCTTGTATTATACATACATTGTGTATTTTAACATGTATTTATATTTGTATGTGTTTATTTTTGCAGTTCAAATATAAATATGATGAAAAACGAGCAAAATAGAATTAATTCTTTTAGCCGTCTACATTTGATCCCACATATACTCGATGAGTTGTGTGAAGCTGATAAGCTGAAATTAAAACAAAGTGTACTCAATCCACTCATAGAGTTGGGTACAAAGTTAAAAATGTCTAATCAGTTGATACATTTTATGCTGATGCGGGAAATCAGGACCAAAAGAAACCATTCAATGTGGTTTGGAGTGAATAATGTTATTGAGGTTTGGATTGAACGAATTTTTTGAGGTAACTGATCTTATGTGTAGTAAAGAGAACTTCATTAATGTAGATGAAATGAAACTAGTAGAAATGGCACTTGTGGGACATGATCGGTGCACTAATGCCCGGTTGGAGGAGATTTTCATGCAAGAACCCAAGGATTCAGAATTTAAGTACAAGATGGCTTTGATTATTTTAATTGAAGGTGTCTTGGTTTCAAAAGAAAAGAAAACTTTTGTTACACAACACACACTCAATCTTGTCAACAATTTGGAGTTATTTAACTCTTATTCATGGGGTCGGTTTGCATATCTTCAAACCAAAAGGTTCCTACAGTCATGCGAACCTGGGAAGATAAGGTCAAGTGGATGGTATAATATCGGTGGGTTTCTGTTATCCCTACAGGTGATGGTTATTATAATGCAACTACAGTATAGTTTATGTTTGCTATCAATATTTTTTTTGTTTAATATTTTTCTCTGTCTTTTGCAGATTTTGGTTTTTAATTCAATTCCCAAGCTTGCTAGCCCCTTTGCAACCCTCAAGGATCCAGATGCCATGCCTCTGTGTCTGAAGTTTGTTTCTAAGTCCATTCAAGGAAGGCAATTCCTTAGTTATGGTGAGATAAAAGGCTATTGTTCAAGGCCTTACAAAAGAGGACATTAGCACAGTGCATGGTCACAAAGAGAACGATGACACTGAGTGGTGGGATCTGGAGGGTGAAGATGCCAGGTTGGATTTATTATTTGAAGTTGATTTAGTTTGGTTGATATAGTTATATCTTGACCAAACAGTTCAAAAGATAAGGTTGAACCTGCTAGGTATGTTTTATCTGTTTTTTGTTTAATGTACATGTGAAGTTGCATTTTTTATAATAACATTGTTTATTGTGTGGTTATATGTAGGCCAAAATTAAAGAGAGTTAGAAGTGTAGTTGAGGATGACTCTGATGGTGATGATTTTGTCAATCCACCAAAAACTGGAGTTGTTCACAATAAGGATGGTAAAGCGGGAAATGATGATGGGAGGACCCCCCCTAAGAGAAAGGCCAATCCAGTCAGTCCTAATCCCCCACAATCGAGGTAAGAAATCTGTATTACACATATTACTGTCTGTAGCACATATTAGTGTCTTTTACACAACAATAATACTATACTAACAACATGCATTTTCAATAATGATTATATTTAGGTACCCCACAAGGGCACACAAGGGCAAAGAACCATTATCACCCGCAACACTAAGTGATATGGGCGTAGATGCTGATGTTGTTCATGAAAAAGATACACAGTGCGTTTATTTATACAATTGTCGTTGTATAAATATTATGCATGACGTTTTGGATCTTCCTTTCGTGGCATGTGTGTACATTTTGTTTCCATAGTTTTTAATATATGTTGTGTATATATTGTGTTTATAAAGTTTATGTACATAGTTGTGTGTACACCGTTTTGTCTTTTGTAGTTTGTGTATATAGTTTTGGAACATGTTTGTTATAGTATGTGTACATCTTTTTTCCCATTTGAATGGACTGCATATAGTTTCCCATCATATGATGTCAATTGAATCTCTGTTGTGTGTCATGTGTGTACATTTTTTTTCTTCGTTTTTCATTTCGTTTGTGTATATATTATGTGTACAGTTTATGTACACATTTTTGTGTCCATCGTCTTGTGTTTGTAGTTTGTGTATATATTTTTGTATTTCATCATTCTTCCAATTTTGTGTGTATATTTTGACTGCATAGTTGTGTGTACATCTTTAATCCTGTAATCATGTGTAGTGTATTATTTGCAGATTTTTTCATATAATTCTATGCATGTGTTTTTTTTATATTTTTTGCTTTACAGTGTTAATACATCCCAACCGATTGGGTGTCAAAGAAAATGGACAAGCTTGAGCATTTACAAAGTTCAAATGAAATGTTGATGGAGAAAGTAGATGAACAATCCTACTTGATAGATGATTTGATACTACTCCAGAGACCTTGGTACTCTTTATGACAAGTTGGACTCTACTGTTTATTTAACAAACAAAAGAACAGAGAGAAATATTAGGAAATTTGTTAGTGATCTATCCAAACCCCAATTTGCTACTGTTGTAACTGATCATTCTATTCCCGTGGTATCAACTGAGAAGTCTGTAGATGCTGCTACTGAGGGTGTTGCTACTGAAGATGTTGTAACTAATTCAGTGGTGAATGAAGAGGTAGAGATTATAGATGAAGAGATGTGAACTTTCTTTTCAGTCCATACTCAATTTATATGTATTTTGTGTATGTCAATCTGTTTTTATCTATTCTCATACTTCAGAAAGATGTAGCTGAAGATGTTACCCGTAGGAAGGGCTTACGGTTGAGGAAAGAGAGTTATTTAAGCGGACACCGTACAAGAAGAGTCCAAAGATGCCTAAGAAACCAAATGGTAGTCTATTGTCAAATACTGACCATAAGAAGTTGTTCAGTTGGGTGAAGGCTGATGATGGAGATGTGCTTATTAGGGGATACATGAATAATCTGTCAAGGTCATCTATCCAGGAAATCCTAAAGCTTGGCGGCTGGATTAAGGATACGGTAATTGTATTTACAATATTTTTCATGTTTATAGTGTTTATATGAATTTATATGTTTCTGTATATGATACATGTTTTATTTTTTGATTTGTGTAAATCTTGTGCAGGCTATTGATGAACTAGCCATGTGTATGCGACAATCAATCATAGAGTTCAGCGATCTTTTTTCTCGTACTGCTGTTTTGGGATGTTCTTGGTCAACTTCATACAATCGTTCAACATTCAATAATTTTGTTGAAACTGGTCCAGAAAAATACAAAATCAAAGACAGTTTGATTGATGTATTGACAGGAGATGCACCTTCCTATTTCCGCAAGCCTTTGTATGAGGTTGATTTTATTTACTGTCCTTTCAATTTACTTGATACTCACTGGGTTGCTCTGGAAATCAATCTTCTAGAATGGTCTACGTTTATGATCCCCAAGTTGACTTCATAAAGGATGATAAGATTCAGAATTTAATGGAACCTTTAGCTACAATGTTCCCCTTTGTTTTGAAGTCACATGGTAAACACACAAGATTGAGGGACAACTTAAACAGACCATTCAAAGTCATTAGGAAGCTTGGGTTGTCCAGCAATGTTGATGGGTATGTTCTATATTATTTATATAGTTGGTACACATTATGTATGTTTTCTACATATGCTTGTTTTTCTTATTCTGTGTTATACATTTTGCAGTGGGAGTTGTGGCATATATATTGTCAATTACATACAGTTTCTTGCATCTGGACGGACAGATTTATCGGAGATTACGGATGATCTTCTTCAGGCCTACATATAACAACTTTCATATGCCGTGTTTTGTAGGGATTGACCCACTTGGTTTGAGGATATGTAGACTAATGGTCTAATGGTTGTTTTAAGACTCCAGACTTGCATTTTGAACTTTGGTTACGTGTTGAGATTGTCTGTAATGTGTTTGGAGAAGTAGACAACAACAATGGAACAATGTATGTACTACATTAGTGTATGTTTGTGTGATACATTTTTGCGGTCGTTGTGTATTACACTACTTAACATATGTCGCTTTGACTTTAAAAAACTCGTTTTCTACTGTTGTTCATATCCAACGTCTACAAATTTACTCCTATGAACCCAATTGGTTTGTTATTTCCATGTGTAACAACCACCAAAAATTATAATATATCGAACGACGAAGCCTCACAAAGTTCTTGTCATGTCTTGTGTAAGACATTGAAAAAATAAACAACAGTTGTAGTCATATGTGTAGTAATATGTGTACAAAAACTGTGCTTGTATATTGTGTAATAATATGTGTACCAATACTGTGATTGTTTTTCTGTATACTAAAATTGTATGTACAATGATCCTATAATGGCTGGTTTAGACAAGTCTTTTTGTTGTGCCCAAATCTACCACAACAACTACATTTCTTCTTGCTACTAGATTCCTAAGGACCACAAATTCTACATTTCGGCAATCTTCCAAACCTTCTACGTTTCTTTGGAGGCTCACAAGACATCTCTGCTATTGTTGTCGGTATATCCCATTCTGACTTGTTAGGTACTGGATAAATTGTTTCTGCATACCCTAATTTCCAGCTTTCACAAGAATAATACTTACTGACAAGAGAAGATGGATCCATACCCATAAATGTGCAGCAACCACATCATGTGTACAAGGTACCTCTTCAATATCGAATTCTTTGCATGCACAACTCCTTATTTGCAAAGAAACAATCACATATTCATCTCCCTTTTTAACCCCGAACTCCATTCTGTCAGCATCAAGAACATACACAAAATACCCATCAGATTCTACAAACCTTTTTAGACGATTGCCTCAATTTTAGGCGGAGATAATTCTGCACAAGCTTTTGATCGTACACGTCGTTCTGCAAACCACTGGGTCATGAACTGTCTGATTTCATCAAGTAATGCTACAACTGGATACTCTCTACCTTCTTTCATGATTCCATTCACACACTCGGCATTGTTACTAGTCATTATATTGTACCTTTTTCCAGGACAGAAAGAACGTGCCCATGTTGAGATACCAATTTCGTTCAGTAGCTCTCCAACCTTTGGCTTCTCCTACAAAACAACAAAATCACAATTATCCAACAATATAAAAAGTTATTTATAATGTAATGCTGAAAGTTTGTGTATACATATATGTAATCAACATATACCCCTGATATTTGGCTCAGTAATTCCATGCATTCATTCCTTTTGCAACTACGGGCTCCTTCCATGAACATTTGGAGAATTCTATGGGACCTTTTTTCTTCTTCAGATTACCCTTCAGATGCCAAATGCAATATGTATGGGATTTCATCTCATAATTTGATGATATACCCTTTTTGATTGAATTATGTCGATCGGATACAAAGACTAGCTCATTGTTGTCCCGTACAAAACGCTTGAGGTTTTTGAAGAAAAAGTCTCAAGACTCATTGTTTTCACTGTCAACAATTGCAAATGCAATTGGATATATTTGATGATTTGCATCTTGTGTAGTTGCAACAAACAAGACTCCTCCATATTTTCCCTTCAAGTGAGTTCCGTCTACTGTTATAACCTACACAAACAATTACAATGGCTTATACAAATAATTATCAATATATTGTAATGCATAAATAATGGGACAAGAAAACAGAGTACACAAAGTGATACACATTGTCATCACTTCAGAAATAAATGTGCAGACAAATGTAATAAGATATACACACAAAGATAACAGATATTACCTTACGCATTACTTCGTATCCTTTAATGGATTGTCCATATGCCAAAAACACATATTTGAATGTTTTTCCTCGTCAACCTCAAGATCAACAAGTGTTCCGGGGTTTACATCTGTTAACATATACAAATATGATGGTATTGAATTGTAATTGTCCTTCGGTGTCCCTCTAAACATGCATTTCACATTCTCTTGTGACATCCAACACTTTCAATAACTAGCATCAATATGGTGCATATTTTTCATCATTGTGACGATCTGATTTACCGAAGGTAACTTTTTGGAATTACCATACCTGAAAGATATGAAACACATAAACGAATAACATTGTTTATACATAATTATATAGAAGTTACACATTTTTGATGGATATGAATAACTTACATTGCCTTCACCTTCTCAGCTATTACATGGTACGATGCTTCTCTTTTTTTTGACCTTCTGACGTGATAGGAACATGTGTGTGTGGATACATACTTTGTTGTGGTAAAGTATTTTGCTTGACCAAGCATAGAGAAACGCACCCGCCACTTACAGTCTTTCTCGATACATGTTGTTGTTACTGCTTTCTTCTTTGACTTCACAATTTTGTACTGTGTACAATTTGTGATAGCATTTAGACACAATGCATTCTTCAGCTCTATTTTAGAAGGATATGTTTTTCCAATCATTTGCTCCAAATTGTCTTCATACGGTACACAACTACCTATCTGAGGATAATAGCAAGTGTATCACACGATGTTTCCATTAAATCTCTAAATGATTCACCAATTTCACTATTATTAAGTCCATCCGCATTTTGTAAAGGCATCAACACAACTTCTCCTACATCATTATTTGCCTCAATTTCAATTCCTCTGTCCTCCTTGTGTATATCAATTGTGAACCATGGTTCATTACTCTCTATCTGCATTGTGTTAACACACAATGGAACACTCCAACTAATATGTTGCATGGCATTTACCTGTACAAATGTGTTGAAATCATCCTTTGTCTTCACATTAAATGGCTTCAGTATAGGATTGAATGGATTTTTGTAGGTCAATTGTATTTCAGTGTTTGACGTACACAACTCAAATCTTGAAGCAATCAGTGCCAAAATATCTTCAAATTTACATGTGGCATCAACAACTAATGGCTTACTTAAGAAGTCCCCATTGTATTTCCATTCGCCATCTTCTTTTATCCAGACCCCCCTCACAATATGTGGTTACAAACACAACCGTCATCATTGTTAAACATACACACATGGATATACAAGTTCACAATTATCACGTTTAGCACACAATATACACTATCATCAAACAGAACCACAATTGTGTATGCCAGTACGATTAACATTATCCAGCAATGTCGATTATACACAATTAATTTCAGCCTTATTATGAATATACCATATTCGATCAAAAAACTCACAACCTAATACTCAGACAGATGTATCGATTTCGAATTTGCGGACATATAGATGAATCGATTTCAAATTTGCGGATAAATACTAAAAATAACGGCAGATTAATGGAGAATTATATATGGCGATTCATTCTGAGCGGAAACGTGCAAATCAAGTTGAATGAAGGAGAGACACATACCTAAATCAAAGACAGATGAATCGATTTTGATTTTCCGTTTACACGCTTGTTCGATATCTTCAATCTGTATTCGATTCATCATTGAAATCGCTTTTTGGGGGAGCAAACCTACATATTTTTCTTTTTCCCTTTTCGGTTTCAGTATTAATTAATTGCCGATTTGAAAAGATACTATGCGGAGGGAGCAAGGGTATTCACGTCATTCTCTAATAAACAAATTCATTTTATCTTTTCCTGAATAATACATAGGGCCTATTTATGTACATTTTTAAAAAAGAGCCTCTTTTATGCTTATTTATGCACAAGGGACAATGCGCCCCATTTAACCCATTTCTTTCTACTTCAGACCTTTCGCTGTTTTTTTTTTTTACTTTAGACCTTTCTTATATTCATTCTCCATATTTCCGAGTTAGCTTCACCAACGAAGTCTCACATGCAGCAAATGTAATGTACTTCAATGTATATTATACAAGCAAAGAAAATTTAATTGCATATTTACGGTAAAGGACTAACAAACCACATACATTAAGGTCTACCAATCTCTAATTACACAATAGCTGATACCCGAGAAGAAAATTCAAATGTTACTCACAAATACACCTTTTTAAGTCCAAGTCCGGACGGATTTATAATTTTTTTTTCCCCGTTTATTTGGATTTGGGCCGAGACCGTCTGGCGGGTCTGGAGTGATGCCCGTCCGGGTGGACCAAGTACCCTTTTAAAAATTAAAATGAATAAATTAAATTAATAATTGTTTAAATATAAGTTTTGTTTAAAAACAATATATATTTTATATTTATGCAATATATGTTAAATTTATTATAATTATATCAAAAATTTATAATTATACTTAATATTATAAAATATATCTGATAATTTATTTTTATTTATTTTTAAATCCAGGTAGAGGGTTGGACATTTTGCCCCCATTAGGCTTGGGGCGGTGTTCGTTCTGTGTAGGCCGGTGGACTATCCATTGATGATTAAGTTTACACAATATACAAGGGATTGATCTTTTTTTATTTTGATAAAAATATATGAAGGTGTAGTTAGTTGAAAAAATTTTATACTCTTTTTTTTGAAACAAGAAGGATGTCATATGCAAAAATTTGTACGTTGATTAACCAAATGACAACATTTTTCCTACATACAAAGTATTAGTAAGAAATATCGTCGAAGAAAATCAGGCTTACCATGAAAAAGAATACAAAAAAAAGAGGAGAAACAACAAAGTTCAAGAGGAGAACATGAGAAAATTTCTCTTTTGATTTAGAGAGGAGAAGGGGAGAGAAAGCAATATTCTAGAGAGAGGAAACAATAACTTCTTTTGATTTTTAATTTATTTTGTTTTAACGGCCATGTACATCTTCATCCGAATATGATAAAGTAGGAAAATGATGAAAATACAATGACACTATATAGGGAGAAAAAACCATCTTATTACTTCCCCGATTTGTCAAATTAATTTGTCCAATCAAAAGTTAGATATTTAAATTAAAATCTTAAAATTTATAAAAAGCGGAGAGAATATAATATTTCAATTAGGTAAAAATAATGTAAAGTAGGAAGTAGACATGGACATCCCCGTACCTGGGGCCGGGCTTGCGTGAAAATTTTGATCGTTCTTTGCGGGCTGAACTCGGGCCTGAGGTCTTGTTCGTAGCGTCCGAAGCGGGCAGACCCTTTATTTATATATATATATATAATTAAAATAATAAAAATATTACATATTAAATATAATAAAATATAAAATAATAACACATAATTCAAACAAAGTAGGAAGAATTGGAGAAGATTGAGGAAGTGATGCCTTTTCTGTATCATAAAAATAAACTGGGCCCTTTATTAGTTGAGCAGTTTTTAATTCAAAAATATATTAATTGAAAGGGGTAAAAGAGGGATGTTGATTCACAATTAAGATCTAGAGAACCCTAACAAATCTAGAAATGGAGCCTGCAGCGAGAAGGAGAGAAATGTTGTTGTTGAACGGCAGTGGTGGATCCAGAAGAGAAGCGACGGTGTGGTGGGCGGTTCTCGGCGACGCTCGAACCAGTAAACAGCGGGCTCCACTGCACTAGTTCTCACCCAACCTTTCGCCCCCTTTAGAGAGTCGTAAGGCTCGAACCACCCTCCTCTCGGTATGTCTCTTCCTCAAATCACCGGAATCGGCCTCTCCTTGGACTATCTTCTGCTGCTCGTCTACAATCGGACTATCGGAGCATTTGGTGTANTTTACTCTATAATTTAACCTTCTGGAGCATGTGTTGCAGGTGGTTTCTTGTCTTTTAAGCCATTGATTCCAGCAAGTGTGCTATTGGCTGGCAATCATAGTATTGAGTCACATTTCAAGCTGGTCAATCACCAAGTAAGCCTGTTAACTTTTCAATTCCTCAAGCATTTTAAATTATTACATCTTGCTGTTCCTTATTTATAATAATCTGAATCGTTTGTTTCAGTTAAAACAGATAAGGACAGCACTTGCCATTGCTTCATTGTTGAAGCGTACATTGGTGAGGAACATCTTGTTTGTACTTGGCCTGGAATTCTATCATTTATGATTTTCGTTTCTTGCTAAGGGTCTGTTTGACCAAATCTTTGTTAAGGGTAATTGTCCATTTTACTGAGGGTCTGTTTGACAGCGCATTTAAAAACTGTTTTTCATTGAAAAACAGTTAGTCTCCCTCTCATTGTTTACTGCTTGGACACAAACACTTGGCCTATTTTTACAAATGACCTTTTAAGTTGTCAATTTTTTTGCAAATGGCTCTTTTTGTCCCGGGTGTTAGATTTCCTGAGGATTCTTTGACAATGCAGTGCCAAAAAATCAACCATAAATAGACAGCATACTGTAAAATTCAATTAATTTTTCACGCATTAATCTAATTTTCTTTTCCATCTGATTTATAGGTCATGCCTCCATTATGGTGCAGGCTTGATAGACTTTGGTATGCTCATCCTGGAAAATTAAAAGGTTCTATGTTGCCACAACCTTTTCTGTGTCCACTTGATCATGTATTTGAGGTATGGAAACATCTGTATATAGGTGCAAGGTTACCATATTTCTTTTCTGTTCATATAAACTTTATGAGTTTATCAAAGATCTTCAATTTTTATTATTAATAATAAACTTCGTGATTTACAATTACTTTGAAATTGATGTCAATTAAACTTGGTGATCTATTGCAGGTCGATGCCATGGTGCAAAAGTTACCAGTAAGAGAATTTGGACCCCAAATTGATATACGCGAGTATTCTTTCTTTGACAATCCATCATTAACACAACAGGTTTAACTCGGGATACCTATTTGAAACCACATTTGTATGAATAAAGCACATATTTACTAATAATCCCACCTATTTATGTTTATGTTTGTGTTTTGTTTTTCTTTAAAGGTAAAGGAGTCTTGGCTTGATGTTCGACTTTGTCAAGTTGGTTCTAAAGGCTGTCAAGTTTCCAATTCTTCAAGTACACCTGGATTACTTAGCTTACCAAAGCACAGTAGTGAAGAAACGGTAAGCTATACGGGTATTGAGTTTACTTCTTTTATTACTTAGTAGTCAACACCAAACAGACTTGCAACTTAATACAGAAGAAGAGAAACTGAAGTCCAACCAAAGTTCTTGACAGACTAAATAAAGTGTCAAAGTGACTACATCCTGAAATTAAGTTAATAAAAAAATGCTAGTGACATTAAGTCCATTAACCATTGTTTACTGATCCTCTAGTGTATATTTCTGATTGATAGTTGAAAACAGTATTCTCGGCATTCAAGGATGTTAAGGTCATTCAGTTCTTATCAATGCAAGATGCCTTCTCCGGCTTCACTGATAAGGCAAGTGAGCAAAAATTCCGTAAAAGGGTGAAGAGATATGTAGGTTTATGGTGTTGTATGCAGAATCACACTCTTGGTCACATATACTACGACATGTATTGGGCCGAGAAACCTGGATGGAAACCTCTACCGCCAAAGACTCAAAAGGATAATCACCCTCCATACTAACAAGTACTATAAAATGTCACATTTTTTCAGTAGACTTCCGACAGAGTTGATCTTATACATCATCAGAGGTCCACAAATTGCGCATGGGAAGCTTGGCTATGTTTATTCAACTGATGACACCAACATTTGCTCAAGGCATACTCATTATACAACTAGTATCAATTGAAGGTATCAAAATGAGACTACTTATTTGAATCTTCATCATAGAAGTTTTATTGTTGCTGTTCAATCTTATAGGGCCTTATAGTCATGATCTGTTTCTTTTAAGTCCTGCCTTTTTTTTTCTAAATCTATCATTTTTTAGATTCAACGACTTCATGTTTAAGTTATAGACTTGATATATGCACAGATGAGGTTTCTTTTCTTATGATTTAGAGCAGGAAAAGCATATTCGATTGATATGTATCAAATTTTTTATGCAGTTGCTCAGCTTGATTGATTAAATGCCATGGGTTCATGTTTGTTTCTTCATTCTGGCTAATTTATTAACATAATTATTCTTATTCAAGCACAAAAGAGTATGTGTAGGGGCAATTTGCACTCTTTGTAGATTAGAGCAATATAAATAAGGTGGGTGAACCAAAAATATAAGGTTTAGAAATGTACTAAACATAGCCATAGCAGAAGAAGGACAAAACCATGTGGAGACAGGTGAAACCAAGGAACAAGAAAACAAAAGCTACGTCGTTTAATGATGTTTTGAGATCTCCAGTGTCCGTTACAGGGCATGATATCTATAGGGTCCAAGACACAAGAATATAGATATCCATAAAAAAAAGGGAAAAGAGAGGGTCTTTGAGGATATAATGAAGCAAGGATTCTCCAAGGGAGCTTCATTGCTTTTTGCTTTCCACAATGTCCCCTAGAATTTTCATGTGAAAGTTATAGATTTATTTTAATAAACACAATGATCACCAATTTTGGGGGTCTCCATTTTACAAAAAAGAATGATAAAAAAGAAGACTTTAAATTCTTGGTGGAAAGGGTATAGGGTTGAATTAGACTTATATTGGTGAAATCTGTGATAGAGGCTAGTCCATCTTATCTTATTATGATCTTACGTTATGATGATTGTGAAATCCTTAAGAAGATTGCTGATTATGTGGTCTGTTTGGATGCTGGTGATTCCTGAATGTATCCGGATTTTTCTTTGGATAGTTAGTTGTTAAAGGAAAATTGATGACAAGTGTTGAAAGGGCTAAGAGGCATCTTGTGGTTCAGCTAACCAAACCCTAATATATGCCCTCCGGATTTTCCTTTGGATAGTTGTTAAAGGTAAACTGATTGATAATAGGAGGAGTTTTTCACTGACCTTATATAGTAAGTTTGTTATACTTTTAGTATTGACGGAGAACTTTTATCCTCCGCATGTAATAACACACCAACCAATTAATGTTTTCCAAAAGGTAACATGTCAAATATATCGGGAGCATTGATGGACAATGCGCTTGTGATCTATCTCGGGATATAAATCACAATGATAGTGAATTGTTGTCACAACAAGGTAGCTATTCATGGAGTCATCATTCCTCGAATAGCAAGATAGAAATATTTGTGAATAGGTTCATTAAAAAAAATAAATTTTTTTTAAATGGAACTAAAGCTAAAACCTCGGACCATACTTTGCGAATTGTGATATATGTTAAAACCCCCAACCATACTAAATCTAAAGCCTCAATATTGTTGTACGAGGCTACTAGGAGGATGTATGTGATTGAGGAAGAAATATCCCGTCGAAGATATTGAACAGATAATTGTAAACCTATCTTATCTTAAACATACTTGAAGACTTCAAATCTCCGACATAACACGTTACACTTACCAACGTCACAAGTAAATTCTACGACCCAAACAATAATCATCAACTCCAAATATCACACCCGTAAAGCCATCCGTCCAATCCGTATTCAACTTCATCGATTCACAATTCAAATAGTAAGTGCACGTACATTTTTTTTATACAAAGGTAAAAGAAACATGAAGGGTCAACATCTAGAAGTTGAATGTCTTAGAACATCCTTTCGGATGAGGTCTTCAACATCCCGCGGAAGGTTCCTGTCGCCCGTATTGAAGCAATAACAATCGATGCGAGCTTATCTGCGACGTTGATTTCTCTAAAGACGTGTTGGACCTAGCTTGTGTACACCTTGAAATCAAAATGAGATGTCAGAGATGATCTTGTCCGCTTCCCATAGAGGTTTCTAGATCTGATTAATTTAGTTAATGAGTTCAAAATTTTCCCCCTCGATTTCAATGGTGTTGAATCCTAAATTTATGCTTTTTGGAGGCCCTCTCTTAGAGCATAAACTTCCGCTTGAAGAATAGTTTATGTTTCACATTTACCCATTCCTACAACAAGCATTAAAGCATTGTGGTCTTGAATGATAAAACCAAAGGCACATTGGTCATTATAGTTTTTAGAAGTATCAAAATTAATTTTGATAGAGTTCAAGCTTTGTCTCTTCCATTTAATGTTTTTTTTTGTTTTTCTTCGTTATTTTGAAATCCCCGTGTTACGATTTTTGATTTTGAAAAACAACCTCATCACAGTCTTTGCTTTGTTTTTTGATCAATTGGTTTAAATCATATGGTATTTTTTTGTGGTTAAAAATTGTTTGGTTTATCGTTAGCGAAATGTTCCACCATGTAACCACTATTTGTCTTAGTTCTATTGGGTTACATTTTTCCTTTATCTCCATGATGATGTCCATTACTTTGTGGCATGATGAGTCACAGTTGTGTAAGAGCGTATAACTTTGTCGTTTTTGATATTATGTAATGTATACGGGAATTTGAAAAAGACGTGTTTGACGCTCTCTATTGGGTGATGAAAAAGTTTGCATTGCATTAAGACTGGAACTTTTTGTTTTTCTAGGTTTTCTTTTGTTAGAATGTCATTAAAGGACAATTTTCACAAACCGGTTTTTAACTTTTAGCATTATATTGATACCACATATCCATGTTTTATCACATTGTGTTCCCACCTTATGTTTATGGATAAGATCCATTGCCGATTTGGTACAGAATCACCCTTTTAGTATAGATGGAGAACTTTCATCCTCTACACGTACTAGCTGTAACACCCCAAATCCGTAGGACTCGGAGTGCTACTGGGTTAGGATCTCACAATGGATCCTGACCCTAGCCTATCAACAATTTCACTGATCTTACTACAAGGCACCGATAGATTAAAACAAAACATGAAACTGATATATATATATATATATATATATATATATATATATATATATATATATATATATATATATATATATATATATATATATATATCAAAAAGGTAATACAATGTACCGCTGAGTACAAACAAAACCATACTGTACATCAAAAGAACCCATATCCCCGATAACGCCCCAGTGTACGGAGCCCTCAGCGGATCACCCACTCTGAATCACTCTGCAACTCTCCTATCCTGCAAATTATCTACAACACGGTATAAAACCGTTAGCTAACCATACACATATATAGGGTTATGCTAGAGCACAAACACACATCAGAAATCTTAACACATCATCATGCTTTCACACATTTACCCGGTTCATTATCTTTATAAAGTCCAGCAATCAACTCGTATATAAATATTCATATAAACATATGTGACATGAGGAATATAACCCTCGCCTCTGGGTACTATAACCAGTTGGAGTGGTGCCTGGAACACCTCCCCGTGTACCCTAAGGGAATGGAGAGTGCCCGAACCGTTTACCCGGTCTGGCCTGACCACAGAGAACCCCCAACTCCCAGCGGGATGAATGGAAAAGTTGTCACAGCCCTACAATGGGCAATCAATACATCATAGGTCGGTGACCAACATAACGCATGCTATAAACATATAACAAACACCACTCATGCACAACATCCTATAAAGGAATGACAATTAAGTAAGTCCCACGGACTTACCTCAACCTCGTAGTCGTCTCAACTGGATCAACCCTCAACTCAGTCCACTCCAAACTGGAGGATAACACGGCTTATACAAGGCATACATATATATAAAACTCCTATCACACAAAGGGTCACACCTAGACCCAAGGGATCCATAAGGATCAAATCTAACTCATAACCTCAAAGCCGTAACCGGCATATCTATATCATACTCATCAACATCCGCTACCTAGCATGCTATTACCGCTCATACTAGGAAAGGAAAGGATCTACCTAACTCTAGGTAGATTCGGGACAAGACGCACCTGCGTAAAACAAGGGACGCAGGGGCGGAGCAAGTAACCCGCAGGCGCGACGGAACTCAGCCGCGGGTGCGGTGACAAGGCTGCAGGCAACCCAGGCGCTGGCGTGGGTGCTGCGGCACGGCTTCTGCAGGGGCGGCGGCTTCCAGGCGCGGGGGCGGCGACAGTGCAGAACGTAGCCCCGCGAGTCTTCTTCCACTCTTCACGTGATCAAATCACGTCTCTATCATTCCAGATTCATATACAAGCATAAACATACACATTTCAACATCACCCTATGCTCACATCTAATCCTAAGCTAGGGAAGGAAGAAACAAATGAAGAAGGAAGAGAAGAAGGAGAAGAAGACTTACCATTGCTGAAGATCCTAGGCTGCAAGAGCACAAGCACAACTCAGCTGGCTTCACAAGCTCAGCATACACATCACTAGCATCATCATCAACCACAAAGCACACAACTCTCTTCAAACTCTAAGGAGAACAAGAGCAAGATCAAAGGAAGGTGAAGGAGAAGCAAGGAGGACGTGAAAGCTGGATTGGAAATGAAGAAGTAACCCTTGATCAGCCAAGGGAAGGAAAGAAGTAAGGCAAAGGTAAAGCACGAGTCAAAAGAGTCAACAAAACCGGCTGCAGCCGCCGGAAACCGTAGGGGCGGGTTTCCTGGCCGTAGGGGCGGAACAACAGGGGAGCCGCAGGGGCGGCCTCACAGACCCGCAGGGGCGGCTAAGGCCAAAACGAGCTCCCAAAACTAAGGCTCTTACACCTCACCGCCCTAAGAAACAAGTTTCATCCCGAAACTTGTAAAATCCTCAAACCACTCGGACTCACAAGCCGAGGTACAACTCTCTCTATCACCTCAAACATAAGCATGGAGGAAACCATCCACTCCAGCAGAAAACTATACTATCCAAGGCCTAGAGGAAAACCATCTCTAGCCTACCATAACATATCACAATAGCATGGAGGAAAGAACCATCTCCAGCAATAAACAAAAATCATACTAGCACAACAAGATCTAATAAGATCATAATCACCACAAAGCTAGCATGAAATAACATATCATAGCATATAAGCATGTAAGCACATAAGACTCACCAAGCTAGTACTAAAATCTACTCGGTGATCATACTGGTGCACCTATCTTGGCATAGAACTCTGGATAGTTCCTCTGGATACTATCCTCAGTCTCCCATGTAGCCTCCTCAGGTCCTCGTCTCGACCACTGGATCCTCAACATAGGAATGTCCTTCGAACTTAGGTGTCTCATACCTCGTTCTAGGACTGCAATCGAATGCTCAACAAAAGTGTTGTCCGGCTCAACCACCAAATCCTCATAACTCACGATGTGTCTCGGATCTGGTATATACTCCCTCAGCTGAGACACGTGAAACACAGGGTGAACACCCTCTAATCTCGGAGGCAAGGCTAATCTGTAAGCTGCGCTCCCAACCCGATCTAGAATCTCGAACGGTTCGACATATCGGGGGCTCAACTTCCCCTTAATGCCAAATCGCCTAACACCTCGTGTTGGGGATACTCTCAGCCACACATGGGCTCCAACTCTGAACTCTAGAGGTCTACGCCTCCTATCAGCATACGACTTCTGACGGCTCTGTGCAATCAGCATACGCTCTCTGATCAATGCTACTCGGGCCATATCATCCTGAAGCTGATCAGGTGCTAAACCACTGACACTTCTCTACTCATCCCAGCATAACGGGGTACGACATCTCTGTCCATACAGTGCCTCATATGGGGCCATCCCAATAGATGCATGCCAACTGTTGTTGTAGGAGAACTCAACAAGTGGGAGATGATCCGTCCACACCTGCCCCCAATCCAACACACAAGCTCGCAGCATATCCTCCAGGGTCTGAATGGTCCTCTCTGACTGACCATCTGTCTGAGGATGGAACGCACTCGTGAAGTGCAAACTCGTCCCAGGGAAGCCTGAATCTGCTGCCAGAACCTCGAGGTAAATCGTCCATCTCTATCAGAGACGATCGTCCTCGGTACACCATGGAGTCTCACTATCTGCCTAGTGTACTCCTCAGCTAATCTGCTCACCGGCCACGTCTCCCTAATAGGAATGAAACGTGCCGTCTTCGTCAATCTGTCAACTATGACCCAGATGACATCAAAACTCCGGCTCAGCCTCAGTCCAGTCACAAAGTCCATGGTGACGTCCTCCCACTTCCTATGTGGAACAGGAAGTGGATGGAGCTCACCTCCAGGCCTGAAATGCTCAATCTTGACCTGCTGGCAGGTCGCACACTGTGCCACAAATCTGGCCACATCGGGCTTCAGCCCTTCCCACCAATATAAACGTCTCAGATCCTGATACATCTTACTCGTACCTGGATGTACAGAGTAAGGGGTGCAATGAGCCTCCTGTAAAAACCTCTGACGTAAATCTGCATCAGCAGGTACACAGACACGACCACGGCGTCTCAATACTCCATCTGCTCCCAGAAGAAAATGTGGTGCCTCCTCCCGAGACATCCGCTCTCTGATCCTCATCAAGGTCGGGCAGGTCTCCTGCTTCTGTTGGATCTCACCCAACAGATCAGGTAGAACCTCTAAAGTACTCAGCCGGGCATCCTCATCAAGAAACTGGATGTCCAACTCTAACCAGATCAGATCCCTCTGCAACTGATGCTGAACTGTCAGCCTCGCAATCGCCTGCTCTCGAGGCGTCTTCTTGCTCAGGGCGTCGGCGACAACGTTCGCCTTCCCCGGATGATACAGAATCTCAAGATCAAAATCCTTGATCAGCTCAAGCCACCTACGTTGGCGGTTATTCAATTCCCGCTGCGTGAAAATGTACTTCAGACTCTGATGGTCTGTGAAGATCTGACATGTAATACCATACAGGTAATGTCTCCAGATCTTCAGTGCATGAACTACCGCTGCCAACTCCAGATCATGAGTCGGGTAGTTCTCCTCATACGTCTTCAGCTGTCTAGACGCATATGCAATCACTCTGTCCCACTGCATCAACACACATCCCAATCCTAGCTTGGATGCATCACTGTATACTACAAAATCCTTTGTACCCTCTAGCTGTACCAAAAAAGGAGCAGAAGTCAGACGTCTCTTTAGCTCCTCAAAAACCCTGCATACACTGATCAAACCACACAAATCTGGTAGTCTTCCTCAGCAAACTCGTCAGTGGACGGGCAATCACAGAAAATCCCTCCACAAAGCGTCTGTAATAACCGGCTAGGCCAAGAAGCTACGTACATCCTTGACGTTCGTCGGTGTGGTCCATGCAGCTACTACCTCTATCTTCGCCGGATCAACCTTGATCCCCTCGGCGGATACAATGTGACCCAGGAATGCTACCTCTGGCATCCAGAACTCGCACTTAGAGAACTTTGCATAAAGTTCTCTATCCCGCAAAACCTGCAATACAGTCCTCAAGATGTCCTGTATGCTCCTCTCCACTGCGAGAGTATACCAGAATGTCATCAATGAAAACCACCACAAACTGATCCAGGAAGTCGATGAAGATACTGTTCATCAACTCCATAAAGACTACTGGGGCATTCGTAAGCCCAAATGGCATCACTACAAACTCGTAGTGGCCATATCTGGTCCGGAATGCTGTCCTGTGCACATCCTGCTCTCTCACCCTCAGCTGGTGATACCCGGAACGCAGATCAATCCTGGAGAACACTGTCGCTCCCTGTAGCTGATCTAACAAATCATCAATGCGCGGCAGTGGATACTTGTTCTTGATGGTCACCTTGTTCAGCTCTCTGTAATCAATACACAGTCTCAACGATCCGTCCTTCTTCCATACGAAGAGGACAGGTGCTCCCCATGGGGACACACTAGGGCGAATGAAGCCCTTCTCAGCCAACTCCTCGAGTTGCTTCTTCAGCTCCAGCATCTCAACAGGCGCCATCCGGTAGGGGGCCTTTGAGATGGGTCTCGTACCAGGCTCTAACTCGATGCCAAAATCCACACTCCTCTGAGGCGGCAAACTGGACGGCTCAACAAAAATATCTATAAACTCACAAACCACTGGGATGTCCTCTACAGCTGGACTCTCCTCCTCCTTCATAGCATAACACCAGAAGGCATCACAACCCTGTGCAATCAATCTAGCTGCTCGTACTGCACTGATAATTGTGTCTGTCTTTCCAAGGTCCCAACCTCGGAAAACCTCTATCTGACCTAACTCGGTAGAGAGAGTAACAATCCTCCTACCTACATCTAAGACCGCAGAATGTCTATCCATCCAATCCATACCTAGTATAACTTCCTCATGCTCTAATGGCATGACAAAGAAGTCAACTAGTAACACACGAGTCCCTACAGAAATGGGACAACCGTGAATCTCACGGGTACCTCTGACCCTACCACCATCGGGTAACCCTATAATAAAGGGCTTCCCCTCAACTGTATCTAAACCAAGACGCTCTACACAGGCATCAGAAATAAAAGAGTGCGTAGCACCAGTATCAAATAAAACTCTAACAGGTAAACCATGAATCAGAATGGTACTTGTAGCAGTAGGTGCAACTGGCTCCTCTGCACTCCTCAGCTCAAAAACACGACCCTATGGGCCTCTGGTATCAATGGTGCCCCCACCATGGCCTCTGCCTCTACTAGGCCCAGGAGCAGATCCTTGAGTCGTAGGGGGATCTGGGACCCTCAGCTGTCCCTGACTTTGCTGTTGTTGCTGAGGTGGTCTCTGTCCACCTCCTACTGCACTAGCAGGAGAAGAATCCTGCTGTGATGAAGCTCTCCCTCGTCTACAAAAGGTAGCTCTATGACCAGGTCTGCCACAAGTGAAGCAGGTCACCGGCTGCCTCGTACACTCTGACCTCATCATATGCCCATACTCACTGTAGTTGAAGCATTGCACTCCTTTATCTGCACCCGGTGGCAGATGGAGGACGACTCTGGCGACTCTAACCTCGCCCTGAACCAGCAGCTGGCAGCCAGTACCACTGGTAATGACCAGTCCGCTGTCTCTTCCTCAGACCCTACAGTCTGAGAAGCTCTCCTCTAGCTAGCTCTCTCCCTCTCGTAGTCAGAAGGCCGGTCTTGATAATCGACCAAGGTCTCAGCAGTGAAAACCGCGCCATATAGGTACGAGTAGTATCCCCTCAAACGTCGGGAAAACAAATACACGTGCTGATCTGCAGAAGGTGCAGCTGGACCCAGCAATGCCAGCTCCTCCTGAAATCTCCTAATAGCCTCTGAGACCGTACATCCTCTCGAACCCAGCCTCAACAAAGTCTCGCAGTTTCTCCCTCCTCAACGAGTAGGGCATAAACGCTCCCGGATCAGAGTCCTCATCTGGCTCATAACTAGTATCCTGTACTCGTACAGACCCTCCACCAGTGTTGTGCCAAATCTCTGAACAAGGTCTGCACCAGCTCAATCTGCCTGTCAACTGGACATCTAATAGAACTCCAGAGCTGAGCCTACATGTCCTAACGGAGCTCCACCTCAACCCCACCTTTCCAGTGAAAGGGGGTACTCCCCATCTGATGAAAAGCCTTCAACCAAGTGTCTGGTCGAGGCCCTCTATGCTCCTCTGTAGCTCGAGCAATCTCAGCGGCAGGCGCGGTGCAGCTGACACCTGTGTAACTGCATGGGATCTCTCAGATGATTCCTCCTGTGCTGGCAGATCAGGGGCACGCCTACCTGCCCTGGAAGCCTCCTCAACACGTCGGATGTACTCGGCGGAAGGCTGGCCCTCCATGGAGACCGATCAGACTCCCTAGACTGGGGTCTCTGTGCCCTGTCCCTCAGCTACACCGTTCCCAGTCTCAGGAACGGCACTCTCAGCAACCTCCTCGTGGATCTCTTCTGCTGGCATGTGAACCACCAGCAGGAATCCTACCCCGTTCTCTACCTAGAGGGGGGTCTACCTCTACCCTCGTCTAGCTGCAGGTAAGGCTCTAGTCTAAACCATCTGCAGAAGACGTAAACCCTAAACTTAGAAGGCTATATATATGCCGTATGTATAGATATATATAAATCAATCACAAAAGAATATCTATATATATCTATACTGTCGAGGTCTTCAGAGGGGTGATGGCTCACGTACACGGTATCCCAAACATTTGTACTCATTTCAAAATCCAAAAACTTTTTGAAAAGTCAGACCCCTTTTCGGTTCTGTTTAGTTATCTATTCGACCTTTATCGCAGATTACTAGTGCCATTGTTGTCAACCTGGGCTCTGATACCAACTTTGTAACACACCAAATCCGTAGGACTCGGAGTGCTACTGGGCTAGGATCTCACAATGGATCCTGACCCTAGCTTGACAAAATTTCACTTGATCTTACAACAAGACACCGATAGATTAAAACAAACATGAAATTGATATATATATATAATATATATATATATTATATATATATATATATATATATACATATATAGGTAATACAATGTACCGTTGAGTACAAACAAAACCATACTGTACATCAAAAGAACCCATATCCCGATAACGCCCCAGTGTACGGAGCCCTCAGTGGATCACCCATTCTGAATCACTCTGGCAGCTCTCCTATCCTGCAAATTATCTACAACACGGTATAAAACGTTAGCTAACCATACACATATATAGGGTTATGCTAGAGCACAAACACACATCAGAAATCTTAACACATCATCATGCTTTCACACATTTACCCGGTTCATTATCTTTATAAAGTCCAGCAATCAACTCGTATATAAATATCCATATAAACATATGTGACACGAGGAATATAACCCTCGCCTCTGGGTACTATAACCAGTTGGAGTGGTGCCTGGAACACCTCCCCGTGTACCTTAAGGGAATGGAGAGTGCCGAACCGTTTACCAGTCTGGCCTGACCACAGAGAACCCCCAACCCAGCGGGATGAATGGAAAAGTTGTCACAGCCCTACAATGGGCAATCAATACATCATAGGTCGGTGAGCCAACATAACGCATGCTATAAACATATAACAAACACCACTCATGCACAACATCCTAATAAAGGAATGACAACTAAGTAAGTCCCACGGACTTACTTCAATCGTAGTCGTCTCAACTGGATCAACCTCACTCAGTCCACTCCAAACTGGAGGATTAACACGGCCTATACAAGGCATACAATATATATCAAACTCCTATCACGCAAAGGGTCAACCTAGACCCAAGGGATCAATAAGGATCAAATCTAATTAATAAGCCTCAAAGCCATAACCGGCATATCTATATCATACTCATCAACATCCGCTACCTAGCATGCTACTACGCGAACTAGGAAAGGAAAGGATCTACCTAACTCTAGTAGATTCGGGGACAAGAC